>LGRX02013616.1:0-16664 GCA_001247695.2 Cymbomonas tetramitiformis
ATGCATGACGCGGCCACCAGGGTAGTCCTCGGGCGGGATGCATGACGCGGCCACCGGGATAGTCCTCGGGCAGCATCTGTCAGCAAGGAACTTGACAAAAGAGGCTAAGCTTACGCGAGGGCCGTCATGGGTCACAGCGAGAAGGCCGTGGTAGTGCGAGGGTAGACGCAGATTCTCAGGTGGTGGTTTCAGCCGAAATTCGGGACACTCATAGAAGCTTCCAGGCGGCTCACTTTCTCCAAGGGCAGGGGCTTTAGGGTATATGCATGCAAAGAGTCGCGATATGCTCCCGTATTTCCTCGGAGCAATCGTGTTCAAGTCGCGAAGTGTGTCCTGAAGCCGTTTTCCCCTCCGGTGTTGCGCGCACATCGCCCCCTGATGGCGTGCTCGGAGATCGCATAGCGAGGGTAGTCTTTCTTGCTGTAAGTCATGCCCAGCAATGCGCAGCTGTCGAGAAGATGGGAGCTGCTTCCCAGGATGGCCCCCCAAGATGGCAGACCATGGGAGGCGCCTCACAGTACCAGTGTGCAGGACCTGGTTTGCCTCATCAACCCACAGAGTGCTTGGAGGAAGGTTCTTGCTGAGTGGTCTGAGTAGATGGCCGTAGGAGTAGTGGGGCGGCACCTCTGGAGGCCGGGCCGCCTGGAGGCCAGAAGCACTCTCAGTCGTGTGGAGTGACAATCCGAGATGCTTGGCAGGGCGAGGATGAGGGTGGCCCAGTTTATCGTTCTCAGCCCCTTGGGACAGCCCCTGGGGATTCCGGCCGTGGCGTGGGTGGGCAAGCTCTCTTGAGACCAGGCTCTAGGGCGGGTAGTAGGCAGCGAGGTGGTCCCGAGTGTGGGCTTGGTGGGGAAGAGATGACTCGAGTGGGGGAGGTGAGCCGGCTTCAGAGACACAGCAGCAGTGCGCCGGCAGGGCAGTCACAGAGGGGCTCAGGGGGCCCAGTGAGGCTCAGGGAGCAGAGGGGCGGTCCTGCGCGTGAGCTTGGTAGTGGAGATACGGCTCGTGCAGCTCGGGGGGCAGGGATGAACCGGCTTCAGGCACAAGGCGGCAGTGCGCTGGCGTTGCAGATGCAGAGGGGCTCGGGTGGCTCAGCGAGGCCTAGGGTGTCCCATTCTTCACGAGCGAGCTCCGGAGATTCCGGATAAGTGTCCCAAAGTGTGTGCTGAATCCTTTGATCCCCGGCGTGGGTACATAGTGCAGCCTTCTGTGGCTACGGGGTGCCAAAGGAGTTGGTACAAGATAAGCACACACACATACCTGGCACATGTAAGCACGCACACCTGGCGCATGTAAGCACAGGGGGACAAGCTCCTGATGAAATTCACCTTGTCTCAGGTACGAATGCGCTATTGTAGACGTGGAGAGCTACGACGGCCACGCCATCAAGAACTGCGTGGTGTTCACATCCTTCGAGAGCAAGCTGACTCCAGGAGCTCGGTCGTATCCGTGCTCTCAGCGCTATAAGCAGCTCCTGGTTGATGGCTCAGCAAAATCTGGGCTGGACCCTGAGTATCAAGCAAAGCTACAAGCGTTGCCGGTAGCACCATCGCCGAGGGGCATCGACAAGTGGCTCACGAAGCAGAAATTTGATTTCCACCACTGGGTGTGCAAAGCACACGAATTCCTGCCCACACGATTCGGTCGGCTACTGCAGAAGATAGATGAGGTGATTGGTGAATGGACCCAGAAGATTGCAGGGGCACTTATGGGCACCCCCTTCACCAGGCTGGTAGTACTACTTTTTGTGCCCTATATGGTGCTCGTTCCGCTCGTCAACCTAAGCACTGCCGTGTCCACAGCACTTGGCAGGATGGGACCAGAACAACCAGCTTCTGCATAGACGAAGCTCGAATTGGATAAGATCACGGATTGGACCAATGGATCGGAATATACTGCTAACACACGTATTTCGAAGTGATCTAGGTGTGCCTGGTTGAGGTGGATATGAGCCGGCATCTGCACACCACTTATACGTGTTGTAAGTGCAGTAATGAGTCATTGCAGTTGTAGGGTTATCTGCTTGTGTTCAGGTGTCCCGATGATGGATAAGCCCGTCAGTAGAGTTGTTTCTGTATTTCTTTGTGCAGGACGAGGCATGCCATGCCTGTGTGTGACTTGTTAGTGTTCATGAATGCATGATTCAAATTAAATTATCGATGGAATGTCTTTTCCAAGTGCACACTTTATATATGGCAATGGCCTCGTCAGATACATTGGATGACTTATCACGCCAAATCTGTCATCCATAATTCTTCAGCAGTGACCGCTATTTAATGTTTTGTGGAAATGCACTTTGGGCTTGGTACTTGAGTAATAAGTCGAATTGTTGATCGGATGGAGCTGTGAAGTTGTGGCACATTTATTGGCTTCGAAGAATGCAGCGTTGCGCAAAGGCAATTTAGAGCACCATGATGCCCGGAGTTCCATCCCTTTCTTTGCTATCTATCCCTATGCTGCTCCGGTTGATTTTTGGAACCATCGTCGAAGATTGTGATGGCTCAAGGCGACATAGGGGCCACCTGGGGACCCCATTTCCAATTTCCTTGCATGTACACATTGGGTTAGGAGTGATCTCGAAGAATTTGTGTTGGTGTTGCGAATTTAGGCTGCCAAGGTTTTAATTTAGGGACGATATTGCTAACAAGGGCGTGGGCTTCCCCAAGGGGAATAATCTTGCCCACCCCACGCTCCCACCCAACGCATGTGTCAACCTATTCAGGACCGAGTCAATGCATGGCAGGTACACACCACCGTACTACAACACGAGCCAAAATATACAAACACGTTGCACCATTTAAACCCACCGAATCTACATCGTGCGACTACGTTTAACGCGCGGGGCTCAACATTCTTTTTGGCCGCGCAGGGCTCAACACACTTCCAAGTCAATCTGTTGACACCATATCCCCCACAAACTCGTGAGGCGTTGCAAGATGCCATTGCCCCTGCCCTACGAATACAAACTCAAACACATCCCCATGGATGTATATTACCACCCACGACCCCATCCCGCCATTCCCGCTCATCCCTAACCCAACCGCCCCACGCCACCCTCCCACTCAGCGCTCAGCCTTAAATCCCACACCCCCCTGTGGGCAACCCCTCAGGCCACCCCACCTCCACAGCGGAAGTTCGATGCCAACCGACCCATGGCGTTAATACAAACTCAAACACATCCCCATGGATGTATATTACCACCCACGACCCCATCCCGCCATTCCCGCTCATCCCTAACCCAACCGCCCCACGCCACCCTCCCACTCAGCGCTCAGCCTTAAATCCCACACCCCCCTGTGGGCAACCCCTCAGGCCACCCCACCTCCACAGCGGAAGTTCGATGCCAACCGACCCATGGCGTTAATACAAACTCAAACACACCCCCGTGGATGTATATTACCACCCACGACCCCATCCCGCCATTCCCGCTCATCCCTAACCCAACCGCCCCACGCCACCCTCCCACTCAGCGCTCAGCCTTAAATCCCACACCCCCCTGTGGGCAACCCCTCAGGCCACCCCACCTCCACAACGCAAGTTCGCGGATGTCAACCGACCCATGGCGTTAATACAAACTCAAACCGCACATCCCCATGGATGTATATTACCACCCATGACCCCATCCCGTTAAGCCCACTCGCTCTAAGGTAGCTTGCATTGACCCTACTATGTCTTGATGCCATTTTTTATTGGCCCCATTGCATCCATTCGTATAACTCAAATTGCGCGTGTTACACCCCGACCCCACCACCAAAAATTCTTCCTTTGAGGGTATTTAAGCTCCCCCTAACGTGTCTTACTCTGCCTTGTCCATACGCGCCTTCCACCGCCCGAAAAGCGCAAGGGGGGACCTACACGCCATATATGGCGTGTGGAGCTGCATATGGATAAGGAGATAGACCTTCCTACAGTGACACGCTCGAAGTTTGTTCGGCAATAACTGGCCTAGCCTAATAACACGCCAGTTTTTTCGGCACACACCTATAACATTATAAGATAAGACACGACACAGCCATACCATACGCCAGCAGATTGTGAACTGCCATTCGCATGGCCATAAGAGCTGCAGTGGGCTATTAGGCTGCGCTTTATGTACTTTGGATAGACTTCCTCAAGCTATTCTGCCCTTATTTCTGTAGGCCTGTGCTGACCTGCCATGTGGGAAGCTGGGTTCTGATCCCAGCGTCAGGTGCTTTCGGCTCGCAAACCAGGTGCATATTGCTGTAATCCATGGGCTGGTTTAGCACGTCCAAGTTGTTGGTCAAAGTGAAGCTCGTCGGAACTCCACACGTCCGTCGAATTACTCTTCAGAGCTCTCCCACTTCTATCACGTTTGAAGAGCTGTTGACTCTTGTTCGCATTCGCTTCAAGGATGTCTTGCTGCGCGACACTCTCCACCACGTGGATGCAGAGGGAGACCGAATTTCAATCTCAAGCGACGAGGAGTTGCGAGACATTGTTCAGGAGGCCTCAGGTTCTGGATTGACAGTCTTACTTCATGCTACTCCGGAAACTTTGTCGTCCATCACACAAGACGCGCAAGGATGGGAACTAGTGTCCGCGGATGAGACGCCCGAAGGCGAAGCTGGCGAAGACGCCCCCATAGCCCGCGTAGACGACATTCCGTACAGCAATACCCTGCGCTTTTGGATAAATGGCGCAGAACACAGTTTGCAAAACCCATCCCCTTCGCTCTTACTGGTCGATTATCTCCACAGCTGTGGCCTTTACGGTACGAAAGTCGGTTGCGGTGAAGGGGGCTGCGGCGCGTGTACCGTCACCATGTCTCTGGCATCAGCAAGTGTTAAAGGAGCCCATCGCCACATAAGACCAGTCGAGCCGTGTGGGTTGTCGTCAAGGTCCAAAGACGAACTTTCTTCGGCTCCAGCGGAAGTTGCAAGTGACACCCAGGTGGTCTCCATAAACTCGTGCTTGCGGCTGCTGTGTTCCGTCGATGGAATGAGCATCACCACCACTGAGGGACTCGGGTCTTCCCAAACCGGCTTTCATCCGATTCAGGACAAAATCGCAGAGGGAAACGGCAGTCAGTGCGGTTACTGTACCCCGGGATGGGTGATGAACATGTATGGCCTGGTGGAGTCTACCCCCGCCGGGAGCCTCACGAAAGCCGCCATCGAGCAGAATTTCGACGGCAACCTGTGCAGGTGTACGGGATATCGTCCTATTCTATCGTCCTTCAAGGAATTCGCTGACGCGCAGTGTGACGAGCATCCGTCCCCTAACCTGGCGGCGACCTCAGAGCAACGGTGCTTCCCGCGCGCGCTCGTTCTGCGCGCCGCGTCGTTCTGCGCGCCGCTGTTCTTGTAAAAGCGAGGTAGCTGGAGGCGGGGAGATGTGCTGCACGAGACTCTGCACGGAAGCCGATGCTTTCTACCCGGAGAGACGGCGAGCTCGGCAAGTGCTACTCACACAAATCGAGTGTCCTGTTGCACGTAGAGTCGTGTGTCTAGTTCGCTTGTTCATGATTAAGGTGCACTTTGAAATCGTCAGCCAGCAAACATATAAGTCACCCAAGGGGCTCAACCGACGCTTCGGCACGCATCCTTCACTTGGCATGCTGCAGCAACGCTTTCGTGCAAGCATGCGATACCGGCGGCAAAAGTACGGAACATCTCGCTCGAAGGAGGAGAGCACCTTGGCGGCTCGGGAGGCAAGCCGAAAGTGCCAAGGTGTCATTCAGCTCGTTGGTGGCAGTGCTGGTGCGGTGTACCGTGAACTCCTGCAACTTCCCTGCTTTTAGCGGGCTTGCTTGGCAGGTGAAGGCGTTCCAAGAGAAGGGAGTGATCAGCCTGGGGGATGGTCATGACTGGCAGGTTGTGCGAGGATATCGAAGACTCCGGGGCGTGTGCTCGCAAGGGATCCTGCCAGGGCTCGTCCCAGTGCTCCAGCGAGTACAGGAGGGCTCCTCCCCTGCACCCAGACGTGCTCAAATACCAAAGCAATTTAGCTCCGCTGCATTTCGTCGATCCGGTGAATGGCAGCGAGTGGTACCGGCCAGTGACGCTTGCACAGCTGTGGGACGTGCGAGCGATTTGTGCGGCGGGGAGCAAGGCGGTCTCGCTGGTGTGTGCCAACACGAGCATGGGTGTCACCAAGTATTTTACCGCGGGGGAGGTGGGGGAGCATGGCATCGAAGGGGTAGCAAGTGAGGCCTCCTGCTGCAGCGCGCGCCGGGACAGCGACGACAATGCGCCAAAGGTGACCATTGATATCAAGGACATTGCGGAGCTGCAGGGAGCAGTCGTCGACGATGACCGCATCGTAGTCGGCGCAGCGCTGCCCATTGCAGGGCTCATCGGGGTGCTGGAGAAGGTGAGCGGAGCAGCTTTTCCGAGCCTGGTGCGCCACCTGAAACGGGTTGCGAGTGTACAAATTCGGAACGTGGGGTCGTGGGCCGGGAACTTGATGATAGCGAAGAAGTATCCGCAGTTCGGGTCAGATATTGTGACGGTGTTCGCGGCGTTGTCGATTGAGCTGCATCTGGCTTCTACGAGGGGGCAGAGAGAGCTGACAATGGAAGGCTTCCTGAGCACCGATCTGTATGACGATGAGGTGATCACAAGTTGTGTCTTACCTCGCATGCTTGCTCCAGCTGCAGCAAGCACCGTCGTGTACAAGACCTACAAAATCGCGCAGCGACATGTTTTTGCACATGCAATCGTCAACGCCGGCTTCTTGCTCGCGATTAACAAGGAAGGCGCAGTAGCGAGGGCGACCGCCGTGTTCAATGGCGTTTGCCCTCAGATTCTCTTTGCTAAAGCAACAGAGAAGGCACTCACAGGGCAAAAGATTAATCAAGCAACCCTACAAGCTGTGCTCGCAGCCGTGGAGGGGGATATCTCGCAGGCCGGCGGCGCAGGCGACGATCCTCGCTACTCGGAGGGGTATAAAATCGGACTTGTCAAGAGCTTCGTTTACAAGTTGTTCCTCGAAGCGCAGTCCTCCCTACCTCCGGCGCTCGCCTCAGCTATAGTGCCCTTCGCTGCCGCGGAGGATCGGCCGGTGTCCTCCGGAAGCCAAGGCTTCGACGTGAACGCTGCAGAAGCGCCAGTAAGTGAGCCCATCATCAAGTTGAGCGCGAAGATCCAAGCGTCTGGCGAGGCCAAGTACACCAGCACTTTAAGCCCCGGAACGCAGGGGTTATATGGCGCGCTCGTGTTTGCCTCAGAGGCCAATGTTAAGATCGTCAGTGTCGACCCAACTGCAGCGGTCGCCATGCAGGGAGTCAAGGGTTTCGTTGCAAAGTCGGACATTCCCTCCGCTGGTTCGAACAAGCCGTTTCTTTTGATGGAGGAAGTGTTCCTGGCAGCAGGGGATAAGGCGCCATGCGTTGGAGCGCAAATCGGGCTGGTGTTGGCGGATACGGCAGCGCACGCACGTGCCGGCGCGAAGGCCGTGAAAGTCGTGTACAGCAGCGCCTCCCCGGGTGAGGCACCGCCCGTGCTCATCACAAGCCTGGCGATGGCCAAAGAGCAGAACGCGTTCTACGCCAAGAAGACCATCGACGATGCGATCGAGCGGCTCCCCTTCATGGGCTCCCGGAGCTCCCGCATCCCGCACGCGTGGCATCTCGGCCGGCGCCTCCCCGAGCACCTTCAACCATTCAAGGTCGGCACGCCCTCCGACACACGCCCCCCGCTGTCCGACCTGCTCGGCCCTGTGCTGGGCGCCAACGGCCTGCCGAAGCTCATCACGGGAAGCTTCAAGACTGGCGCCCAGAAGCACTTCTACATGGAGCCTCAAAGCACCGCGGTCTTCCCTCAGGAGGGTGGGGCTCTGGAGGTGTGGAGCTCCACCCAGGACCCGGTCACCGCCTGCACCACCATCGCAAAGCTTCTCGGGATCCCCAAGACCCAAGTCACTGTCAAAGTGAACCGTGTGGGCGGCGGCTTCGGTGGAAAGCTGTACCGCGGAATGCCGCTCGGGTCCGCGGCGTGCGTGGCGGCCTTCAAGCACCAAGTCCCCGTGGTGGTTGTCAACGAGCGTGTGGACGACATGAAGATGATCGGCGGGCGCGAGTTCTGTGACATGGACTACGAGGCGATGTACACCGAGGAGGGCGAGATTCTCAGCACAAACATGAAGATGAGCATGGATGTGGGATCCTTCCTCGGGGACGCGATCATCGACGTCCTCTTCGCGTCCACTTTTGCGGACAACTGCTACCACACGAAGCAGTTCTTCGCGCTGTGCACCCCGTACTTCACCCACACGCACCACACCACCTCGTGCCGAGCCCCCGGCGCCCTGCAGGGCATCCTCATGCACGAGGTCGTGCTGGAGCGAGTGGCCCATGATCTGGGCATTCCGCACCGCCAAGTGCAGGAGGCCAATTTCTACAAGGTGGGTCAGAAGACTCCATCTGGCGAAGAGATCGGCTCCGCCACTTTTAACTGGACCATTCCTCAAATGTGGGCGAAGCTCAAGAAGGACTGCGATTTGGAGACACGTCAGGTACACCTCTCCAGTAAACCATGGGGAGTTCCTCCTCTTCCTCCGGGTCCTCGGAGTGGGAGCAGTGCTCAAACTCCTCATCAGATTCTGTGGCACGACGCCACATCACCACCGAGTGCCAGCATTCACCTCCGCCCCCCATCGGCCCCCTTTGAACAGCATCTATCAAAGTGTCACAAAGTGGAGTGCACGTGCAAAGTATTGATTAGCAGTCAGTGTGTGGCGTGAGTCCTCCGCTGGGGATCTCGCGCCCGGGGAGGGTGCAGGGGGGTGCTCGGCTGACTTCCGAGGGCGCTGAACGGATCAGTCATGGTATCTTTGATGCACAAGGGTTTGGATGCAAGTATGCGCAGTGTCTGAATCGAGCTCAAGGGAACAGTGGGTCAGGCTACTGTGTGCCCCATGACAGCCCTTGTTGCAAATCGTTGTATGGGGAGTTTCCTTAATGTGTTGAGAGGTCGATGCATGCGGCTCCCCGTGCGTGCTGTGACGGCGTAAGCGATTTATATCCTCATGACGGGTCCTGTTGAGAGGAATGGCGGACGTTTCGACGCAGGGCGCCGTCGATGCCTTCAACGCTGCCAACAGGTGGCGCAAAAAGGGCATCGCGATGATGCCGGTGAAATATGGGATTGCGCTGAATCTGTTCAAGAGCGGCTCGCTGGTTGTCATCCACGACGATGGCTCAATTGCCGTGGCGCACGGAGGTGTGGAGATGGGCCAGGGGATCAACACGAAGGTGGCGCAAGTCGCGGCGTTTGCACTTGGCGCCCCCTTAGATTGTGTCACAGTAGCCGACGCAGATACCTCCAAGATTCCGGTGAACGGATTCACTGGCGCTTCGGGTACATCGGAGTGCAGCGCCAAGTCCGTGGAGAATGCATGTGACGCTTTGACCGCTAAGCTGATGCCTTACAAAGCCGCGGGGCGTTCATGGAAAGACATTGTGGAGGCTGCAGCCGCAGACGGCGTGAGCCTGACCGCCAATGGATGGTATGAGAATAAAGAGAAGATGATACCTGGCACGGATAACTATGCCACCTACGGAGTGTCATGCTCAGAAGTTGAAGTGGATGTCCTCACCGGAGAGGTGCAGGTTCTGCGAACGGATATCATTATGGACCAAGGGGTATCTCTGAATCCGGACATCGACATTGGACAGATCGAAGGTGGCTTCATCATGGCTCTCGGCTATGTACTCATGGAAGAAGTGATCTTCGACAAGGCTGGGCATCAACTGACCCTAGGCACTTGGGAGTATAAGGTCCCATCTGCATACGATATCCCAATCGAAATCAATGTACAGCTGATGAACAACGTTCCAAACCCAGATGGTATATTGAAATCTAAGGCCTCGGCAGAGCCCCCTATGGCACTTGTGGGGTCGGTGTTTTTTGCTGCGAAGGAAGCTATCTATGCAGCACGGAAAGACGTGGGCAACTCCGATTATCTATCCCTGCAATTGCCTCTGACTGTGCAAGGTATCAGGCAAGCGTGTTTGATTGAAGACCGGCAGTTTGCACTGTCCTAAACAAAGGGTCATCACGAGCAATTTGTTGTGATGGTTTGCGGAGGCCACCGCATCTCATATGTGGCTGGAGTAGATTTTGAACGCCGGTAGGATGTCAGACTGCATTACCAGGTCTGCGGTGTGATGGTGTCTTCTTCGTAGTTCAAGGTGAGCATGCCCGTATTCTAATAGTAACGTTATCTAGTGCGGACGCATCTAACAGATCGAATCTAGTACATGGGTATTGGCTTTGCAGGTTTTGTGGAAAGAGTTTAAAATGGACGCCGCACTGGTGCAATGGATACAGACAATATATCGTCACATCATTGTGCATTGGGGAATTTCGTAATGGCCCGGTGGCAAAGATTTTTATTCTTAATTGGCCCGGTGGCATCAATGTATATGGGCAATGGCCCGCTGGCAAAGATTTTAATTCCGTATTGGCCCGGTGGCTTGTTTAAAATTTCTTAATAGCCCAGTGGCTTCAATTTATATTGTAGACAGCCCGTGGCTTACATCACGACCCGGCGGCTAGTATGGGCATTCCTTATAATAGCCCGTTCCCTTCCGTATGTAACTCGCTTAATAGCCCGTCTCGTACATATAAATTCCTAGATGGCCCGGGATTACCAATTTTATTTTGAAACGACCCGTGGCTTTATACAGAATATTCCGGTTCAGCCCGGGCGACGTCCGATCTCCGGATGCATTGTATGACAGTTAAGCCAAATCGTCCGGACCATCATTATGCATTGGAGAATATTCGTAATAGCCCGGGTGGCAAGGATGTATATTCGGCCGATTTGGCTTTCATTGGCATTGATGCTACTTACTCGATCAATAAACTCTTAAGCGTACCGTGTATACACTATTGATTTTGATATCGCATTATTGGTTTTTGAAAATAACATGCAAAAACAAAACAATTCATTGCCTGGTGAGCTGCCCGTTGCTAACCAAAAAAACTTGAAATTTAGATATAATTTCCCAAGTCAAATTTCCGTTATTGAGGCACATGTTATATCGGATCGTGCCCGAAGCCGCGGACAACACGAAAAAAACTGTTCGTCGTTATTTATGTTTCACCCATTAGCACGGGTCCTGGCTCCTGGGTCAAAGTATCGCTTGCTATCCACCAACCGGTAATAAAGTATAGTAGGGATAATGGCCAAGTAGTTATACTACCTGTGTGCAAGCGATGCTGTGCGTAGTGTAGATGTGGTAAGACCACCCTCGGCGAGATGGTCCAGCGACGTCGTGCGCTGCTGCGGAAAATGACGCCAGTCTTCACTCACGAGCTTCGGTGCCCTTTGAGGAGTGGTGATGTTGTTATTGTATAAATAATGACATGGTGGGCACGACATGAGGCATCCATGTAGAATGGCATCACTGCAGCATAGTCATAAATGTTTATAAACGGTAAAATGCGGCACGGTATTCCAATATTACAGTACTGCAGGTTAATGCCGTATAACAGACGACGTACCGGTGCCATCATGAGTATTGCTACGATTGTTAGCCTTTATGTAGGATAAACAACTACAAGCTTATACGATATGTGTGTGTGTGTAAACACAATAATGCCAAGCTTACTTTGTGCTGCAAAATAAGCCATCAGAGTTTACAAATCAAATGATAGCCAAGTGAGATTTTGCAGTAAATGTAAAAATCAATCACGACCACGACCACGACCTCGACCACGACCACGACCACGACCACGACCACGACCACGACCACGACCACACCACGACCACGACCACGACCACGACCACGACCACGGCCACGGCCACGACCACGACCACGACCACGACCACGACCACGACCACGACCACGACCGCGACCGCGACCGCGACCGCGACCGCGAACACCATCCGGGTTTTTCCGACCCGCATAACCTACGTAGAGATTCGGCTTTTTGACATCTTCCGTAAGTATGCTAACTATAACTCCAGGTTGTATAATTTTACGGTTGAAAACAACTTATGTAAAATCGGTGCAACTAAGATACAATCGGTTTATATCTAGGAAGTATGTACCCTCCACATTTCTCCTGTAATTAAGATACATGTCAAATATATACGGGGTAAATGTACCCCTTGCATGTATGCTAACTGTAACTTCACATCCTGTAAATTTGTAGCAAGCTGCACAAGCTATAAATATGTAGCCAATTTGCAAATGGCATATATATATATATATATAGGATGTATGCACCCCCTGCAAGTATGCTAACTGTAACTTCACATCTCGTAAATATGCAGCATGTACCATAAAGTGTAAATATGCAGCCGATTTGCACATGCCATATATATACAGGATGTATGCACCCCTTGCATGCATGCTAACTGTAACTTCGCATCTTGTAAATATGCAGCTTGCACCAAAAAGTGTAAATATGCAGCCAAATTGCATATGACATATACATATAGGATGTATGCACCCCTTGCATGTATGCTAACTGTAACTTCAAATCTCGTAAATATGCAGCGTGCACCATAAAGTGTAAATATGCAGCCAATATGCATATGGCATATATACACAGGGTGTATGCACCCTTGCATATATGCATGCTGTAACTTCACATAAGTGCGACAAATATACACACTTGCAACATTGCAGTGGCCTAGCGTGCCCTCGCCATTATTATACCGAGAAAATTGGGTATGTTAGCTAAAGGTGGCTAGTCTTGGTCACTACATCGCTTAACACCATATACGGACTGCAATAGTAGCTAGGTTTTATCGTTTTTTGACAAGCTAGTACTTCGAAGTAAAGTGTCTCATCGCTCAAAAGGCTCCTCAAGGTTAGCCAGATCGGCCATATCACTTGATGGAATCGGCCAAGCTATTTTGCTCTTGGGGGCTAATGCGCTTGTGGTAAGGTTGTATCCTTCCACCTTCAACACCCATTCCCAGTACTCTTGTGCAAGCCACGCGCCTGACTCCACCTGCAAACCATACATATTATGTTATCTTACGTCCAACAACGTTAAACCCATATTCAAAATAGTTGCACACCCTACGTAGCTCATGTCCTCACCTTCGCCTCCTGTGGGGTATGCCGGTTTGGAGCCAACGTCGTGAGATATTCCAAGGCCCAACCACCAATGCCTTCAGCACAAAGCAAGTTGGAGTAAACACAGAATAATACGAACGCGATGGTCTTGGTGGTAAACTTTTGGAGTAAGCTCTCTTCGCCTCGGTCCTTATTTGCAGGAAATACGTTCCGCATCACCTTAAGACTACATGGGAAGCGTGTAGAGGGTGAGTATCCTTATTAAATACAACTGTATTCCTTAAGTACCTTCTGTATTTTGCCAGGATTTCCCAGTATTTCGGAACGCTTCCCATGTAGTGAGCACCTACGGTTATCTATGGCAAATCTTCATAAGCCGACTCCGTGACCGCCTACTTACCGCCCACGCCCGCCTTGCATCGCTCGCTTCCCAAGCTCGCTAACATATATCATTGTGTGATTGTTGTATGTGTTCCAAAGTGAGAATATATTACTTTAGTATATCCCCGGTTTGGAACACGGGATTCCTTGCCAATATCATATATTATATCATATATTACTGTTTTGGCAATATTCCCCGTGATTTATAAGTCTATACGGTAATCCTTGCCAATATTGATTTATATCATATATATTACTGTTTTGGATACATTCCGCGTGATCGGAGATTGTGTCATTTATAAGTCTATACGGCAATCCTTGCCAATATTGATTTATATCATATATATTAGTGTTCTGGCAATATTTACCGTTTTTCTCTTCCGATATCTTATGGAAACCCAAATATTCAACGCCGACTGTTTTGACATTTTACCGAACATTGATAGTAACTCAATTGATTTAATTATTTTAGATTTGCCTTATAATCAAACTGCTTGTAAATTTGATAATCAGATTATTGATTTAGATAAATTATGGAAACAATTGAAACGTATCGGCAAACCCCGAACGGCATATGTATTCTTTTGTACGACTCGGTTCGGACATAAGTTAATATCCAACAATGAAAGAATGTTCAAATATGATATTGTATGGCAGAAATCGATGAGTTCGGGATTCTATCATTGCAATCATCAACCACTCCGATCACACGAAATGTTATACATATTCTATGATAAATTACCGACCTATAATCCACAAATGATTGACGGAATTCCTTACACAAGACAGCCTGGTCGACGCACTGAATTGTATACTGGTAACAGTCCAAGAATCGATACTATATCTAATGGGAAACGATTCCCGAAATCTGTAATAAGTATTGCTAATGGTAATTACAAAAGTAAACACCCAACTGCCGAACCTTATGATATATTAGAATGGATTGTTAAAACTTATTCAAATGAAAATGATAATATACTGGACCCATTCATGGGTATTGGAACAACTGGCAAGGTATGCAAAGCTAATAATCGAAACTTTATTGGAATTGAAATTAATCAAGAATATTATTCACGTTTATCACTGCAATGTCAAACCACAAACAATCTACCACTTCCAATCGGGTCCGTGCACTTGTTTCATCCTACAAACCATGCAACATAAGCTCAAACCATTGGAATCTTTTTTGCTCTCCCCTTTTCTGGCGATTGCTTTCTGATGCTTATTCAAAACCAAGGGTTTTGGCTTCTCAATAGAATATTCTTGGGCATGTGGATAATCAGGATTTCCTAACAAGGAATCATATGCCAGTTTGCTAGGTTCGCCAGAAAATTGGCATAAAGCTGTATTCAGAAGAGCCCATTCCTTATCAACTTGAGATTGAAATCCTGATAAATCCTGTATTGAACACAACACAAACAATTCTAAGAATTGTTCTAATACAAATGCTGATATTATAAGAAGGCTGAATTATTACCTGTTCATCATCTTCATCATCTGAATCATCATCATCTGAATCATCTGAATCATCGGGGTCCTCATCATCATCTGCAAATAACATTACAATAGAAAAGTAAGAATATTGTTTACTTGCTAGTGGAACCTTCCTTCTCAAGATGTTCCCTGATACATTTCTCACGATATTTGTGTGATAATTTCTTTCTGGCTAGAAAACCCTTGACATCACCACCATGAGGGTCCTTCTGATGAATGAGCTTACGTCTTCCTACACCTTCTCGAGAATCTTTGTCATTCACAAACATGTAAGAGCCTTGTGTTTTCAACAAAGCATATTCCTCACCAGTAGGAAAAAGTGGTATCTTCTGTTTCTTGGCAGTTTCCTCTGAGTCTGCAAATAACATTACAATAGAAAAGTAAGAGTATTGTTTACTTGCTAGTGGAACCCTTGGCTAATAACTCTTCCCTCTTGACTATTTCAGAAGCAGCAACTTCAAAATCTGGTTTAGTTTTGTTCTGATATTCTTTGCTATACTTTGAAGCAACAACTTTTGCCAGTAATCCTTTATTCGTAACAAATCCTTTCTGATGAGGAAGATAACCCTTGGACAGCTTCCTAATATCAGATTTGAGCTTTTCGGGAGAATTCTTCACACCTAGAAGCTTCTCGGCCTTCTCCTCCAGCCTCTTCTGCTTCTTGGCAACAGAACGGGACACCTGTAATATTAATCAGACCAATAATATTCATCAGGAATATTTACATAATAATCCTCCTCTGGGGTACTGTACCCACAATAAAGGCCCTGATAAAACTTATCCTCTAAATAGTACTCCCTTACTATGCTACAATCACTATCTACAGAAAGTAATTCTGCATCTATATCTATTCTGCCTGAATATGCTATTATACATTCTATACAGCAATCTGTGGATATGCAGTAAACACATCTAAACTTTGAACAACAAGCTACTGGACATGGGAACATCCCTTCAAGTAGATTACATATGTTGCAGCAGGGTGCCTGAAAACAAACACATGATACACATATAAGACAAGGGTATAAGAAGATTAAGAATGATAATGCAGATTTAATACCTTATCAGCAGGAGCAGGTTCAGGATCCTCAAGTGCAGACATTGGCCTCTTGCCTTTATCATCAGGAGTAACTGCAAGCAACAAACATAAATGTCAATATAACTATTTACTTGCTGTAAATAATGTTTCTAAGCTACACAACCTACAAGCCATACAAAAAGGCCAGCCATCATGGCAATGAATTGTGCATAGCAGAATGCAGTGATTTCAACCTCGTATTTGAGGAGAAACAGATTGAGTTCCATGTTGCCTAAACAGACAGCCAATTTACGGTTGGTCTTGTCCTCACAACCATTCCACCAACCGATCAGATCTACACCCAAATGGGTAAGATGGAAGACAAGAGAAAATGTTATTGCTACAAACAGAACTCTGACAAGGATGTGTTTATCCTTGATACTCTGTTGTAACACAGCAGCTTTGCCCTCGGGCTGCAGGTTGGAATTGTCCATAGCCCACTGGTGAGCTATCTCGGGCTCGTGTTCTTCAAAAGTCACACCGTTACCATATCCCTGCTTGCTTTTAAAGCCTGCATCCACTGCCTGATACCAACGGGTATAAACCCCAGCCTTTGGGCCACCTCTGATAGCATACAGAATTTTCTTACCACCGTGTCCACGAGGGCTCTTGAGTGGGCCTCCTTCAGTGGTGGCCTCAGTACCGGCCAAAGTTGACTGCTTGGGTGCCATATCTGCATAGTACAAAACAGGATATACAAACAAACTATTA
>LGRX02013622.1:0-12363 GCA_001247695.2 Cymbomonas tetramitiformis
AGCGCGCCCGTGCGCAATGCCGGCGAAGCTGGCGCGTGATGCCACGTCAGCGCCGCTTGCTCGCTCTCCATTCAACCAGCACACCCCAGCCCAACGCACGCCCTTGGCTTGCCTCCGATTCCACCCCCCCAACCCATGTGATGTGCCCCTTTGGTCTTGAGCGCCCACCACTTTCGATGCACCCCATCTAGCCCTCGCCACAGGCGGCGCGGGAAGCAAGCAGCAGGCGTGTCACTCGGCCGCCCTGTGGAGCTCCGGGTCGCGCTCCATGCACGCGAGCGCACCGTCTGCTCAGTGGCCTTCTTCAGCTTGGGGCCGCCCTTGATGGCCGCCATCAAGGCGTCCTGCGGGTCCACCGGTGGCGGCGGCTTGGACGCTTGCCCTCCGGCCGCCGCGCTGCCCTCGCCGGCGGCTTTCTTTGGTGTGGCTGTGCCCAGTGTCCACGACCCTTCCCCGACTTCCTCGTGAGCATCACGCTCCTTATCAGAGCGGCGCGGTGGGTGGCAGGAAACGCCGACCCGGAGATCCCACAAAACTCTCGGATCCTAATGAAAGGGTGAAGTGCGGCGGGCAACCAACAATCAATTCAAGTATCTTGAGGGCTTCCGTGGAGGGCAGCTGAGAAGCCAGGCGCCCGCAGCAGCGAAAGAGCAGACTTCGGGGGACGGCGGCTGCCCACTGAAGAGATGGAACCAAGTTTTGGCGGAGGGTGGGACGGACAAGGTGGTGCGGCGTCGGAAGCTTTGCGCAGCTTGACATGCTTGTCCTTGTTGCGGATGGCGTCCAGCAGGGCGTTGCGGCCCTCGCCCTGCAACCCACCTCTCTCGAGAGCTGAGTCACCTCCAGAGAGCTGATTCTACCTCCGAGCCAATTAGTGCCCCCGCATTGCACCACCACTCCCAGAGGGCTGATTCACCTCCGAGCCACCAGTGCCTCGCTCTTGCACCACCACTCTCAGAGAGCTGATTCACCTCCGAGCCACTAGTGCCCTCGCTTGCACCAATTAATTCCCAGAGAGCTGATTCACCTCCGAGTTAATTAGTGTCCTCGCCTTTGCATCACCACTCCCAGAGCTGATTCACCTCCGAGCCAATTAGTGCCCTCCCCTTGCACCACCACTCCCAGAGAGCTGATTCACCTCCGAGCCAATTAGTGCCCGCTGCATCCCAGTTTGGGTGCTGCTGCGGGCGCATGCACAGCGCCACTCGAGCGGGAACGCCAAGCCGAAGCAGTGGCCGAGCGCTGGCGATCTCACCACCGAGACAAACTTGCATGCTACATTGCAACATGGGAGCTGCCTTCCTGTTTTTCTCGTGTTGGCGTGCCGTCCAACCATGAGAGAGCACCAGTGCATCATGGTATCAAAATTTGTTTGATCCAGGTCAACATTGCATCCTCGTCAACTCTTTATTGTATGTAAAGATGAAGGTAGAATACCCAGAGCGACTCGTGATGGGAATACCAGACGCATGGCAACATATTCAAGAGAAGTGTGATAGGGATTTGAGGTGATCGGACGGAGGGCGTCAACTGAGGGCACAGCAGCGAGCTGGTGGCCGTACCTGCGGCGCAGCTGGTGTGGTAGGGGTGTCAGGGTGAGCGACAGGCGGAGGCGGTGGAGGCCCAGGCGGTCCAGGTGGCGGAGGAGGAGGAGGTGGGGCACCAGGTTGGGGAGCTGCCAGCCAACCCCTCTAATCCACTCAGCACACTCCTCACAATCGTCGGCTTCGAATGCACAGTAGGATCCGAGCAACACCCTAGCGGGCCACAACTCAACCGAGCCCAGCATGCAGGCTCTGCGTGCATCGGCCCCCCCTGATGCCGTACCAGGAGGAGGCGGCGGCGGCGCTACCGCTTCTGTCCGGCACCAAAGCCGCAGTCCCCCCCTCCCGCAACAACGCTTGAATCAAGAGCACACACCCAGCGGAGAACTTGACATGGAGGAAACATCCTTGACCGCCCGATCATGATGAGATGGGCAAGGTCATGCTTTTCCCCCACGCCCGCATGCGCCTGCCCTCAGGTGCTTCCTGGCGCGCCAAGCCCCGCATTGTGGGCGTGTGCGAGAGAGAACGTGAACCCCCGCTTGATGACTCCTCCTGTGCCTCGCAAGCGACACGTGGCATGAAAGGCCTGTAGTGGTGCCAAATCGCACTGGCGGGCGGGTGGGGGATCGCTGCCATATACCGACTCCTGACGGAGGAGGCGGCGGAGGCGGCGGCGGAGGCGGAGGGAGCCCGGGTGCCTTCGGAGGCGGCGGTGGTGGTGGCGCCGCCTCGCCTGGAGCAGAGGGTGCCACGGGCGCTGCCACGGGGGCGTCCAGAGATGGCAGATCGGCCTGCACATCGGTGGCGCAGAGTGGTGCCATCACCTCAAATCTCTGCAGCCTTTTGCCACTATGCCTAATCAGTGGGCCAGCGACCATGCCAAGCCGCTGGCACCGCCGGCGGTGAGAGAGTGGTGAGGTTTCACGATGCAAGCACAGGCAGAGTTTCCAAGGCGAGGGCATTCTGGTAACATCCTGGGAAGGCAACTCTCGTTCAGCCCTCAGAAAGGCACCGCGGGTGTCGGCTGACGTGGCGACCAGGCAGGTGCAAACAGTCTGTGCGACTCGAGGGCCGACGGCACACGAGTTCCCTGCAGTGCGTCCTGGGCATGTTTTTTAACTGGATGTCTCTGACGTGCGTCCCATAGCGTGGATCTGGGTATAAGGGGATGCAGATGGGGTTCGCACAGCAATATCTGGGAGGGCGGAAATGAGCACGGTGGAAGGGGCGATGGAGGGGAGCGAGTCCTCCATGGCACCGCTCCAGTTCAGGTCTGCCACCATCGGGAGGTTTGGCAGGATGTTCGGCAGGTTCATCTCCGGCACGGGGCCCAGAGAAGGCTTGAATCCAAAGCCCTCAACGGACATCTGCATGCAATGGTCCCGACACATGTTCAGCCTATTGAGCGAATCGCGATGCTCCCACCGACACGAAAGGCGACGGGGCGAGGCACTCACCGTCGGCAGCTCGCCGCCTTCTTGCACAGACTGGGGCGCCTGTGATACCGCGCCACGCCGCCATCAGCAAAACACAGCGCAAGGGCGTCAGAAAGTGCAGAGCGTCGCTAAAGATCGCAACGACGTGTGGCCGGCTCATATGACGGCGGGAGCCTGCACCCGGCTCCCCCAAAAGCCTGGGCGGCGCAGCACACCACAGAGTGAAGCGGTGAGCGCTCTCTCCGGAAGCGGGGTTGATCGAACCTCGGGCAGAGCTTCGACCTCCTCCTCCTCTGCCACTGCGTGCTCCCCGCCTTCAAGGTTGTCCCAAGACTGGTACCTGCCACGAAGCGCGTGCACCGACTTCCAGCCTGAAGCTACGAAAGCAGCCTGAGGGGCCTCCCGTGCCTGTCTAGGAACCGATAGCTGTGCTCTCACTTTGCAGACTCAGTCCAACCCGCTGTGGACACGTGCGCACAAGGACATCCGATTGCAAAAAGTGTGAAACTGTAGGGGCTTCAGAAACCGGTACCACAACGAGGGCGGATCCGTTTGTATGAACGCAGCGCACCACCGTAGTGCAACGTGCCACTGCCGTTTGGGCATCGGGAGCGCCTCTCAAAATGAGACCAGAAGCCTGCGGTGAATCACCGCTGGGTGACCGTTATGTGGGGGCTAGGAGCCCCTCTCAAAACGTGCGCAGACGCCTCTGTAGGAACCACCGCCATACGACTGCTGCGCGAGTGTCGACTGCTATGTGGACGCCAGGAGCCCCTCTCAAAATATGCGAGGAGGCCTTTGAACAGTTGCGGAAAATCTTGGCTGTATGGGTGCCAGGCGACCCTCTCATAAGATGCAGTGAAGCCTGTCCACCAAGGCGCCCGCGAGGCGCCTTCCGTAGGAGAGTAACTACGAGAGTAACAAGGCAGCCGCCGGGCGGGGCGGACTTCTTGTAGGGATTCTCTGTGCTGTTGAAAAGGAGCAAGTTCGCCACAGAGGTGATGTTCGCGGGCAGCTTTCCGAGCCCTTCCTTCTGCAGGGCAATTCCTGCCGGTCAGAATAGGGTTTATGCTGCATACAGCTCGCTTGCGACTTGCCAGACACTTGAGGTGCTATATCACCACCTAACTGGTCGCGTCGTGCATAATGCTGGCAAAGGCGGTCACTGTACGGAGTACGTACGGGGAAAACGTTCTTTGGAGTCGGAGTCGTCTTCGCAGGTATGCAGCAGAAACCAAACAGCGGGGAAGGATGACTCACCGACTCGGCGAGAGATATTTCCTCTTGCGCCGCATCCGCAAAGAATCGGAATAGCTCGAGGGTTTCATCCTCGGTCACCGTTGCGATCTTGCTTTGACCTTGTAACTTGTCACCGTGCTCCTCGAAGCGCCTGCGCGCGCTCTCGCACATCGAGTTGTAAAGCTCGTCATCGCGCGTAGGCTTCTGGGTGGCATAGACGGAGGTGAAGGATTTAAGATCCTTGGTGGCCGGATACTTGACGCTGGAAAGTACCGTTATGGCCTGCACCACACAGCGTGCTCCCAGACTTAGTAAGACTGAGTCTGGTGTCCGCCCACGCCGAAAAATACCACACGCGTCTCAGCAACTGAGAGGGGAGGAAACTGAAAAAAGTCAAAGCACACCAAATTCTTGCAGGCCCCCGACAAACTTTGCAGTGCACCTTTTGCAAGACAACACGCGAAGTCAACGGTTTTGGAATGGCAGGGCAGCGCAGTTTAGATCAAATCACATCAAGCCCCGCTGTGAGGAAAACGTGCCAATAAAAGTTCAAACAGTGCACTGGGAGCAAGTGTGCTCGTGAGCTTGTGCTAAGCCAGCGCAGTTTGTGAAAGGAGTTTCTTCTCCTGCGGAAAACGACAGGACCTTCGAACGTGTCAAATACAGAAGGAAGGACCCGGATGAAAACTGACGAAAAGTGCTCTCGCTGCTGCGGGTTGTATTCTCAAATCCGCTCGCTGCTGCGGGTTGTATTCTCAAATCCGTCTCGGGTACAGGTTCGGGGAACTTTGTGGCTTTCAAAGCACAACCTTCAGAAGTAGGTTTCAGCCCGTCGAAAATTTGGAGTTTGTTCGGCTTCCGTAGAAGGAAAGAGGGGCACTTAAAGAGGCGCAGCCTGCAGAGTTGTACGCTTGAGGCTAGTCCTGCTACTGATAAGCTGGATTGGGCGAAATGCCTGACCGCGATATGAATAGGATGTGCGAAAACGGTAACGGAATTGAGCACAGATCGTTCAATATCCCTTGGGTGCTATGCACACTGCGTGTAACAGACATATCTAAATCATTCCACAAAAAAGTGGGGGGTGCCTTCTTGAATACTCTCAACCTTTGAAACTTCAAAACGCGTGGGGTCAAGCGCAGAGGGTTACCCAAAGGGATAAAAGTTACAAGAGTCCAAAATCACGGTTCAACTTTGCTCTTGCAAGATGCCCAGTTGATGTGCACCAAACGGCATATCACCTTCTGCAAAAAGCTCTTGTGGCACACGTGCGACGGCACGCTTTATGTAGTGATAGACATACATATATATATATATATACATATGTACGTATAGTGCTTGAACCAGATTGGGACGACCAGAGCGCAGAAAACCCGCTCCATGTTTCCTTGGACGTTTGGTCCAGGTCACCTGGTCGAAATGTGTAGTTCCTCATAGGGTTCAACCACGGGAGATAATACACACCTTTCGCTTTTCGGCAGCAACAGAATCAATTTGCGCGTGACATACGCTCACTCGTGCCGAGAGACCTCCAAGTTTGTCTGCAAAATGAATCCGCGAGGGTCGGTTTTTCTCCTTCAGCAGGGTCGCACTCAGAGGGAAGATGCTCTGCAGTAGGTCTTGCACAAGACAGTGCTTCAAAAATATGCGATCAAACCAAACCTTTCTCTTCGTCGATACGTGCATTGATTCGGGAAAATATGTCCTCAGACGACTTCTGGAGGTTACACAAAGCTTCGCACAGCTGGAAATAAGTTTCGCCACGTTGTAGATCCTGTATCCCGTGGATGGAAGCAGCTTCAGGGCACGAAAGAGCGGAAAAATACCAATATTTTGTTCTGATAACGGTTACATCACCTGGAAAATAATCGGGCAGTCGTAAACGTGGGCAGACATGGTAAGGTCTGATGGCTGTTGCCCACTCACTCAGTTCGATTCGTCTATTTGCTGCAGCGGACTTCGAGCAGTATATCATATCATGATGGTATTCTATCCTGCAGTGCACATTTATACAGCCAGTGGATACGTCCAACAAACAGAACGTCCACCACTCGAATGAAACGCTTTTCCACCTTCACTTCCCGTTCCGTTCGTCGCTTGATGCTTCTCGTTCTGCCGTGCGGTCCCGCGCCGGTTCCGGAATGGAGCAATACTTGTGTCGGATGTCGATGTCGATGTCGCTCTTGGCTCTATTAGTATTACGTACCTAATTAGTATTACGTACCTACCTACTGGTACTCTCGCAAGCCAGAGGTTGAAACGAGCTCCGGTTCCGGAGTAGGCGAAGCTCTGTAAATCGTGTCGCGATGGGCGTGCGATGTAATCTGTGCAGATCTTGCGGTCTTTATTTTGATATTTTCCATAAATTAATTATCTTTGCAATTGACCCTTCACGTTTTGTCTGTCCACGTTTTATCCAAACGCTACATCGCTCTCCGGCGAAATCTCTGGACCGTCTGCGACAAAGATACGCTACTTTCATCCCACGCTCCTGCTAGACTGAAATCGTTTATACAACTCAAACTTGAACTCAATCCAAACTTCACTGAAGTCTGGACTCTCGCTCTCGTCTGGAGGTCACCTCACCGTCCCCGCGCCGGAGCGGCGACCTCCAGACTTCAGAAGCTCTCTCCTACAGTAGAGCTCTAAGCTCTACTGTAGGAACTACTTGTACTCGAGCCCTTTTGATCCGGGCTCCCACTCCTGTTCCTGCTCCTGTTATTTTGCCACATTGGACTGGCACCTGACGCTCGCCCATGCTCGCGGCGTGCTCACATGAGCGTGGATCAAAAATGGTCTCGCGTCCTGTTGAAAGATTGAAATATTCCACCTGGTGCAGCGTCGATCGGGAATATGTCTGTACGATCCAAGCTTTTTGCACGGAATTCAAAATGTCAGATGACAAGTCAGCAAGAGGAACAGGTTCGACCTGCTATTTTCCCTTATAAGATACGATGTGGAGACCGCTTTTCCCCGGGCATCTCTGACGTGGACCACTCAGCGGGCTGTATTTGAAATAACAGGAACGGGAACGGCATTGGGATCATATGTCAAAAGGGCTCGACTGTAGTCCTTTCTGAAGTTTTGGGAATTCTCGCCGGAAGAACCGTGCGTTATATAATCATATGAAATAATAAATCAGTCCACGTGAGCAATTTCATATTGAAGAGCTCCACGTGCCTGCCTTGCGTCGAGTCGGTCAGCCTGCTCTCTCAACAACTTGAGCTTCACACTGTGACGAGTCTACGACAAAAAAATGATTGAATTTGCTTCAGAAACCGGATCAAGTGGATCAGCGCGGATATAATGGACAATCTATCAACTTTGGGTGCGTTGCATATAGTCTACAGGTGCCTGTAATACATAATGTTGCGTACACGGGGCGAAATTGTCGAAGATGTTGGGCCAGAAGCAGCCACACTTGCGTATGGATGGGCGCAACTCGATGTGCACGAGTTGTAGTCACTTCAAAATGGCAGTCCTTTGCAACGGGACTCGGCCAGTAATTGACAAACATGTATCAACCAGGTTCCCTCGGCGAAAACGCTGGAATGGTTTTAGGCATAACGCAGAGATGTTTGCGAAACCTTGCTATTTGGTTAAACACATTCAAATATGAGACACGTTATCGGAACTGACGCTAACGTCGGACAATATCATCGGGGCATTTTGCTGACGAGGCAATTCGTTGCGTATGCTGTCGACCCAAGCGATGATGATTCGCTCGGACCTGCATTTGTAGACAGGTCCTGGTGGTTGTGATATACGGTGATATATATTCTACCCGCAATTCAGAGACCTTGAACAGATATGAGTGCGGTATTTCGGCGGAGTTCTTTATTATAGCACGTTTTGATAGGTGGGATCCATGGACATTTCGCCCGACGTCCCGGATACCACTGAGGAGGAGGAGGACAGCCAGGTGAACAGGGGGACTCTTCCGATCAATCAATTTTGTGGGTGGGGCTACACTTGAGGCCTTTGCCGATGGGGTGTAATAGTAACAATTCTTCGAGGCCCTTCTCTACCAGCTCGTGTGTCTTTGAGTTTGAGTCCAGTGAGAATGAGTATCTTATTTTCCTCTTCGAATAAAGGGATCGATTTGTGATAAGCGACAGTCGCTTTGACTTTTTCAGTGATGTGGAACGCAGACACAACATCGTCAACGATGTAGTCCGCAACGAGGGGTGCAGAATCTGGCGTTCTCGAGCTATCGGGGTTACTTGCAAAGCAGAGCCCCTGAGAGCGCACCTCGGTGTACGCCTACGCCAGATATCGATCCCCCGCGCCCATCCGTTGGAGCCCGTTGGGACATGATAAAGCGGGAAATGCTGCCGTTCCTAAAGGTGGAGCCCCCGCGGAGCAGGAGAAAGCAAGAATCGCTTGCATATTTAAAAGTAGTTCCAACAAGCACAAGAGAAGTCTTCGACACCCCTTGAATGTTTATCTTGCAAGGTTTAACACAGCAAGGTTTCGACCTGTTGAGCCTGACTTCCTCGTCGATGACTGAGCAGCGCGCCGCACGAAACAGGGTCGCTTGCCTCACAAGGTTCTCCTCAAGAGTGCGCTGAAGATAGACGGCGCCGGGCCGCGTCCAGACAGGTTCGCTCGCTCCCGGCGAGAGGAATTCGGCTTAAGCCATTTTGCCTATCTGGGTGTATTTCCTTTCTCACGATTCCGCTTCGCCCTGAATGTTTGGCGAGGCAGGTTGAAGTGAGCGTGTCGTATTGCTCAGAGGCCTGAGAGTTTTCGCTACCACAGGCCTGACCACATCCGCTGGGAAATCGTCTCTGAAGACAATGCGCACGTCAAGTCAAGTAGTTTATGGATGTCCTGTGCGTTCTGGGAGGTCATAGCTTTTCCCTTGCGGCCGGCCATTACCTCTCCTAACTACTACGATTGCTTGAACCCGTCTTTTCTGCTGTCGCCGCTGCCGTGCCTGGATGCCCTCGTAGACGTGCACCTTCTCTTCGACTTGGTACGCCCCGTCTCGTTTTGTTTTGCTCTCTCATCGTACGGAATCAAAGCTTTCGTCCGAAGCGCTCAGGTTGACGCACCGGCCTGGGCACCGGAAGCCGTCGTGAGTAGCTCCCCAATGCAGAAGAGTGCGCTCAAGTTGGCGCCGAGTGCAACGGCATAGCACGACGCATATGCATCACCTCTCACACAACTCTTTTTGTGGGACTGAGCATCAGTGGAACTTCGATATCGAGGAATCCCTCAAGGCAACTAGATGCATATCACCTGGCTTTTCGGAATGAGTGCTCAAGTGGCCCCTTCACTAAACCCTACATGCGTAGAATGAGGGCCAAAGTTAGGGTTTGGAAGTTCAAACTCGAGCAAATAGGTGATTTCATTGTTCACGTATTAGGTTCTGAAGGAGATAAACGCGCAAAGCTTGCAAGGGATAAGGAAGTGGAGTTTCCGACCAGCATCCAGCATCTTGCTTCAAATTTTGTTGATTTCACAAATATCAGTTTGAGCGGGCGATTGCCCGATCGGGTGGATATCTTCAGGAATTATGTCAGTCGTTTTTTCTTCATCGCAATAGTCAACTTTCTCCATACTTGAATGCGTATATCAGACATTTGTTATTTGTGGAGAAAGAATGGATACAAGCGTCATCTGCCGAGCTCTCGGTTCTTCAGAGTGGTCTCATGCCTTGCTGTGTGCGCACCCTGGCAAGGGAGCTCGCAGCACTCCCTGCACAGAGTTTCCAGCGAGAGCAAGTTCCTAACTGCGGCGGATCTCCTCCCCTTCAGGTGATGAATGTGAGACCTGCCGATGATCCTGCTGGACCTCGAGGGCGCATTGTTTCCAAGACCTTGTTGCGAGTGCAACATCTCATTCAGGCAGCACCTTTCACCACGCCTGCGCTGCCTCGTCGCTCCCTCACGGACGACGTGGCGGCACACATTGCTGTTCCCTGGCCACTTCCTGGTCTCTCATGGGAGCAGCGCGCCTCGCCGCTTCCGCGCCTCGCCATTTTCATGCAGCTTGTAGTTGATTGGAGATGTGGCGAGATCCAGGAACCGGCGGAAGCCATGCTTGGGACGGACAGGACACGATTGGCTGCAGTGACGGGGAGTTGTGGCTGTGCTCGGGAGAATCGCGGCAGGTGCTGTACATCACATGTCCCCAGTGGATTGGTGCGATGTACTCGCCATCACTGGGGCTATGGGGGTGGCAGTTGTGCGCTATACCGCGGTTCGTGCACGCCTTGTTCCAAGTGCAGCGCAACAAGCAGTTCCTGAACAAAGACATGATCGACCCTGAGAAGCTTCTGCAGGTGCGCTCGGGCCGCCCAGGACCATACGCCAAGTCGGGGCAGTTGCAATTCCGTTACATGTTCACTCTAGATTATCCGTGGGCTGACGTCCAAATCAAGAGCCCCCAGCTCCAAGTGCTGCAGTCCAGGAGCTAAACCCACGCGTTGGGGGGTTGGAGGCTTGTGTGCTGCTTGGGGGGATATAAATCGGGCTGAGGGTCATAGGGAGAAGGTGGGAGAAAAGTGATGAAGCAATTCGATCACTTACTTATCCTTTGTGGAAAGTAGGAGCGGTCCTGGGTCTGGTCAATATGGCCCCCTGCTGCTCGGGGACCTCCTGCAACTGATGAAGAGGGTGGGGGCGCCTGGAGCCGCCAGGAGCGGGGCACGCCCTCGGAGATGGCAAAGTTCGGCGCCACGCTGTTCCTCGTGTTGCACTACACCGGCTGTATTCTGTTTGCCTCCGCGCGCGCGCAGAACTTCGACCTCACCACCTGGGTCGGGATTTACGCGACGGGGTTCCCGCTGTACGACGTGGACAAGGCTCCCGACTTCGAGCGGTATATTTTTATGCTGCACAAGGTGCTTTCTTTCTCTGCATCTCCTTTCTATGGGCCGGTGCTGGGTGGTGCGCGGTCGCTGGAGGTGCCAGGGCATCGGCAGGACGCGTGGGGTGGGGTGGTGCGGTGTTGCGCAGGGAGCGGATGCAATGACGCTTGCGGGAGTGAACTTCACCCCACCTCAGAACTCGCTCGAAGCTCTGCTCTATTGCTTGTCTATGGTTGGCCAGATTTTCATGGTGGCCTACATCTTAGGCACGCTGTTCCACTCGCTTGTCATCAAGGTAAGGGCTTCTCCTCTCTGCCACATTCCTGCCATCAAGATGCCGGTTGACGGGTGGCTCAGCAATTTCCATTTTCATCTGGCTCTCCCTTCCGCCCGCCGCCAAGGAAATGCCCAGGATAATCCTTCCCGG
Source organism: Cymbomonas tetramitiformis (assembly GCA_001247695.2). Lineage (NCBI taxonomy): Eukaryota > Viridiplantae > Chlorophyta > Pyramimonadophyceae > Pyramimonadales > Pyramimonadaceae > Cymbomonas > Cymbomonas tetramitiformis. Next base: position 11,467 of record LGRX02013622.1, read on the forward strand.
CATCGTTCCGGAGATGGCATCATCATCGTCATCACCATTGCTCTGCAAAGTTAACACCCATAGGATGCACGGGATGACGCCCAGGATGATGCCCGAAAGGCTGCCAAAATGCCCAGGATGATGTTCAGTATGTTGCCCAGATGATGTCCTGATGCTGTTCAGGAGACGCCCGGGATGACACCCAAGATGATGCCCAGGAGTTGCCCAGGAGTTGCCCAGGATGACACTCGGGAGATGCCCAGGTTGACATCCCAGATTATGCAAGAGCTCAAAACACGACGCAGTCTGAGGGTTTTTGAAGAAATCAAAAGTGACACAGTTTCAGGGTTTCTTCGTTGCCGGATCGAGCTCCCTCGCTTCCGGAGCTGTTGGAAAATGGGTGCGGTGGACAATGGCTTTCGGTGATCTCGGGAAACCGTGCGGAGTCATCAGGATGCGGGTATGGAAACTCACAAGGAGAACCTGGCGGAGCTGACCAAATTCAGCCAGCAGTGCCGGCTGCCCGAGGAGCTCCACACGGAGCTCGTGAACCATTTCAAGTTCCAGTACTCCAAACAGAACAGCTTCCTGTCTAACGACCCCTCGGTGCGCTTCTCCCCATCGCGATGTCGCATGCCCGGGCGCGCCACCCTCAGCGTGTTTGCATGCCCGGGCGCGCCACCCTCAGCTGGTCTCATGCAGCGGGCGCGCCACCCGCAGCGTGTCTCATGCAGCGGGCGCGCCACCCTCAGCGTGTCACACGCAGCGGGCGCGCCACCCTCAGAGTGTCTCATGCTGCGGGCGCGCCACCCTCAGAGTGTCTCATGCAGCGGGCGCGCCACCCTCAGAGTGTCACATGCAGCGGGCGCGCCACCCTCAGCGTGTCACATGCAGCGGGCGCGCCACCCTCAGCGTGTC
>LGRX02013623.1:0-20987 GCA_001247695.2 Cymbomonas tetramitiformis
CCCTGTACCCCGCCCTATACCCTATTAACCTCCACGATTTGTGATGATTCTTCTTGTCATTCCTCCAAGCCACCAGCCATCGTTGTCGTGTAAAATTCCTTCATCCATGTCCAGTCGACGTGTGGGATCCACGCCACCGCATGCCACCACTCACTACGCCGCCCACTGCACGCACAACTCGGGGGGTGAGGACTGGGTCACCTCCCCCAGCTGGGGAGTTGCACGTCATAGAGATAGACAGACGAGAGTGTCACAAGTACTCAATTAGACAATTACAATACTGTAGGTGTCATATTGTAAATTGTTTTCAATTTTCAAGATGCATCGTTTCACCGTGACACACCTTCGGCTTGCAACTTGCAAAAGCTTTTGCTTGGAAGACTCCGACATTCTAGAAACTTCGAGAAGACTCAGGCTCCGGAGCAGTGGAAGGTACATTTTTCACCACGTAATTTCACATCGGTTCTACCTCCGAGCCGCAGCCCCCTTCTCCTGCTCCCGCTGCCTCGGCGTTAGATACGTTTGATCCTTCAGGGAAAGCGTGTATATGAAGGTGAGGAATAAGTTGTCAGCCTGTTTCCAGCCTGTTTCCAGCCTGTTTCCAGCCTGCGTGATTTAGGTTAAGCCACTCCTGTCAGCGAGAGCGCATCTTGTCATTCTTCTTTGATTGCCCCGTGAGGAATAGCACCAAGGCCAACCACCTCTGATTGGTCTCACTTTCAAAAGGGCGAAGACGGTTGTGGGTATGCGTTCGACGCAGGCCGACTGAGGACGCCCGACCGTCTCCTGCGAAACCTTTTTGCCAGTGAACTGCTGTTATTATCGCCTACCATCGTGATAGGTCTGTTCGTTTGCTCAAGCATTTCGTACAAAAGCAGCAAGTACAGGTATGAAATAAATACCGCGACCATATCCGACCCGGGGCGAGAGTCGCCGTCCCTTGCACTGTTACGGCAGTGGGTCACAGCTAGACCCAAGTGGCCCAGTGAACGATCCACGCGTGGTGAATGAGTTGTCGTGCTGCTCTGCTTGGATTGTGTTGTGATTGCGTAGCCATTGTGTACCAGCTGGTTAATGTAACCTCGCCAACAATCTACATCCTGTAGGTGTGGCGAGGCGATCTGCAGTAACTCTCTATATCTCAGGTGTCCTATCCCATTCACGACTACTCGCGTTATATGCACTCAGCACGAATGGATTGGGCGCTGTTCTGTCAGGAAAGACTTGCGGAAGAATTATGCTTGCCACTGGCGGCATCCTTGAAAGCGCCCTCCGCTTCTACTTGTTGAAGATTTACCCCTGGAACTAGAACTACGAGATGTGGTAGGTGAATAATGGAAGGCATCGCAGGGCTACCAGCAGCCAGTCAGCAGGTGAACGGCCCGCAACTCTTGGCACAAAGAAATGATGAGCACTCTGCAGTTTTGATATTGAGCAGCGTGCTCAAACCATTGCATAAACCTGTGGGAGGTGGGTTTCTCCCTGTGATGGGTTAACGCCTTGAAATGCTGCCGCGTGTTTATGGAACGTGTGCTGCTGATTCTCAGGGCATGGCTCCACGAAATTATGGTGCGCACCTACGGGGAGCTGATACCCATAAAAGGGTACCGCTTTAGCAGCGCTAGATTTCTTGTGGCAGAGTAACAAGTGATCTAGAGGCGGGTGAGCAGCACGTTTCTCGAGCAACCAAATACCGACTCAGATAGCTTCTTGCATCTGGAGAAACAGGCAAAGGAGGCAACTATTTACTATCTGTCACCAACCTAGCCAGTATTGCATGCAGGGGCTGCAGAGAGCTCAACCCTCGGAGCGCTTTGTGTGCTTGTCTCCAGGAGGCGATGAAGCCGGGAGCTGCAGTGAGCTCCCAGTGATAACGCCGCGCGCCATCCCGTGCGCCACGTCGCGATGTATGCGAAGCTCAGCGACTTGGACGAGATTGAGGAAGGGCCGCAGCAGACGGAACCTGAGACCTCGCTGCAGGCCGGCGGGCGCCCAGGGAGAGCCTGCAGCGCGTGCTCCAGCCAGCTGAGCTTCTTCAAAGCAAAGAGGACCTGCAGCAGCTGCACGCTCAGGTTCTGCGCGGCGTGCGTCACGCGGCGGCACCACACGGTCACCAAGCCTGCCGCGCTCCCGGTGTGCGACAGCTGCTTCCTGATCTGCTGCGCGAAGAAGTGCGGCGCGCGCTGCACGCAGCTGCTGCCCACCCGCGAACTGCGCGCGCTGTGTCTCCATCGAGTGGACACAGCGACGTTCAACAGCCATGACCAGGTGACTGGGGCCCTCCTTGAGTGGGCGCAGGCGCAGCCGGTCCCCGGGCAGCAAGCGCCGTCCCAGGAGCTCGCCTTAGACCAGGCGCAGGAGCGCAAGGTGCAGGGCAACGTACGTTTCCGTGCCGGCGAGTATGTCGCTGCAAGCGAAGCGTACGTTGAGTGCCTGCGTTGTCTCACCGGGCTCCCGATGCGCGGACCGGGGAGCGCCGACCTCGACTCCTCCAAGAAGCAGGTCGCGCTTGCGGCGCACCTAAATCTCGCCGTGTGCTATCTGCGCCTCTCCAAGTTCCCAGAGGTGAGTCGCAGCCCGCAGCAGTTGCCGCATGAGCCTGCCATGAACGCGTTGGTAGTTTGTCTGATCAGTGGAGGGCGTGTTTTCCCTCTGATCGGTGGCGAGCGCGTTGAGGCCGGATGCGGCGGATGTAGACTTCCACTGTGAAATGGACCTGCGGAGACACACTGCGTCCTGCGAAAGGCGGTGAAGCAGGATTCGTTTCATTAAGCGGTTCCCAGCCATCATCTTTTTTGGTTCCTGCAGGGCTGCATCGGTGGGGGGAACTTCCTGCGTCGATGTCGCTGATCATCAAACGGCTGATAAGTAACCCTTGGAGCGGGCCATGAGTAAAATGGACGTGTTCAGAGTGGCTGCTGTGGAACATAATTAGGTTCTCGAATGCTGCGTGTGGCGCAGGTGATCTTGGAGTGCACGCGAGCGCTTGAAATAGATCCGGCCAATGTGAAGGCACACTTCCGGCGCGGGCGCGCCCAGCATCAACGCGGTGAAACCAGACTTGCGAAAGCTGATTTGCAAGCGGCGCTCCAGCTGGCGCCAAACAATGCGGAGATTCGACGTGAGCTGCTCGAGGCAAGTGCAAGCAAGGCTTTCAAATTCGACCATACGGTGAGATCTTCAGATCACGCCGTGGGTGCGACGGGGGGCGCTGGTGAGGGGGAAGATGGAGAAGCTAGAACCATGAGATCTGTGGTGCCTCACCCAGCTGAGGCAGCTGAGGCACCCCCCAGGACTGCTTCGAGAGCTCAACCAGTAGCCTGCAGCTTCACAGCCTTGAGCAGTGCTGCCAACGCAGAGTTGCCCCAGCTACCGCCGCCCTCATGTGCGCTGACGTGCATCAAGGTGTCACAAGCTTTCAAAGAGAAAGGCAACTCGCTGTTCACAATGCAGAAATTTGCGGAGGCCATCACGCAGTACACCCTTTGTGTGAAGTATTTGGCAGACTCGGAGGTGGAGGCAACAGTGGAATGTGGGACGGTGGAAGAAGTCCAGCAAGCAAAGAATCTGCGAATCGCATGTCACCTGAACATGTCCGCATGCTACACAGCAGCCAGAAACCCAGAGCAAGCGATTCAGGAAGCAGAGAAGGCCCTCGCACTTGAGCCCGGCCATAAAAAGGGTTGTTACAGGCTTGGAATTGCATATGCTTCTATTGCTCAAGTCCATCTTCGTAAAGCCTTCGTTCAAGATCCAGAAGATAAACAACTGCAGAAAAAGTTGTTGCTGCTCGACGGCTTGTTAGAAAATCCTAGTCACAAATAGAATAATGCCTAATTTATATCCTGCAACTCATCGATTCATATGATACATTCTCGTCTTGATAGCATATCATATATTCTCATATCGATAATATATCCTGAACTGGGCTTTATTGGCACCACTCACAGAACTGCATTTTTACAACAACGACAGCGCTACTGCGGCTACCTCTCCATATTTTCGAGCAAAAAATAAGCAATTGACTCACTACACAAAAAGTATGTTGAACATGCAGCTAAGAGTGGGCAGAGAAAGCAGGGAAGCAACGATAGTGTATAACCAAACTATGCAGATGCAACGTCATAGTGAAAATGCGAGCAAGCCAAGATGGTAAGCGGGGGAACGACATATTAAAACAAGAATAACGAATGCTACTGCCCACACGATCAGCAGCATTCTCGCATTACAGACAGGCAGCCAGTTGTCAGGGACAGAAAACAAAAAATCATCGGCATTTTCTGTTAAGCGAGTCGACACTCTACTCCTCTCTCTCGTCACTCACAGTATGTCAGACAGTTTCACAATCGCCTTGGTGCCCACGCGGTTCATGCGACGTTTCAGGCGAGCTGCACGGTGCACTCGCCCGTAGCATCAGGCCATGGTGATGGCGGCCGCGCTCGATCACGAACGACTTCTGGTCCTTGGTGATGCCGACGAGCTGACAGACGGGCTTGGAACGACCAGGGTGCGGCATGTACTCCACCACCTCGTCACGGGCATCAACGTAGCAGGCAGTGCAGAGCTTGTCTCCATGGACAGCAGTGACCTTCCCGTTCATCCAGCGGAAACCCCACACACGCCGCTCGTACGGCTTATCGCAAGCATCGCAGAGCAGATGCACGGGAACCTCCTTCTTCTACTCCGACAGAACGTGGATCTGTCCCCGGTCAGCAGCACGTTTATTGTTATCGGCTTGGAGAACCGCAGCGGGCTGCGCGAATGTCGCAGTCGGGGAATTGATCGCGCATGCCTTTGGCGTCGGTACGCTCACGCGAGCGCGCTGCCCGAGCAATGGTGGTACACCTCCTGGGAGCCGCACACGCGGCACCGGTGCTTGCGCATTTTTTCTCTACGACGTTCGTGGAACAATTACGAGATTTCATCTATGACCTCGAGATCAGACACCGTTTTTAGTGCATCTCAGATACGATTCTCAATCCATTTTTTCCGCAACGAATCCTGCCTCTCTCTCCCACGCCGCCCCCACTTGCAAGGTGACCGAGACTACCCTGGCGAATGTCGACAAGGCGCTACGCAGCCTCTGTGCTGCGCGAGGATTCTACCCGCAGCAAGCACGAGCGCTAATGATCACATCTCACATGTTACCCACTCTGACCAAACTCAACGTCGAACCTGCTGCTCCCATCGCGACCGTTCCCCAGTGCGCAACCGAGTTCACCGCTTACTCACCGCTCAAGCGCCGCCTCCGCAAGTCCAAAGAGATAATCGAGATGATGTTCACCGACTCGACACAGGCCGGACATCTCGTCAAAATGCTCAAGTCTGGAAGCTGGAATTAATGCATGTCCGACGCTCTCTACCCTCTTTCCGCCTCTCCCTGCCCCCGACGTCGTTGGCGTACTTGCATGTTAGAGAAAGAGTCACTTAGAGGGCGAGTAGTAGATGATGTTTGTAGTACTAGAGATTGGAGTGCTTTGGGGACACGCCGAAAGAGCCATTTTGATCGTAGCCTGACAGTCGACGATCTCGGCGCGGCCAATACGGCCAATCTCCAAAATTGCCCGCCGCAGACGCGAAATTTTAATTTCAAGTATGGTGATATTGCAAAAGTCGCATAATCTTGTATAAATTTTGCTATTTTCATATTAAACGTCACGGCCCGCACCCATACATTCCATCGGCCCGCATTCGGCCCGGAGTGGTGAGCTACGGCCCCGGGCCGGCCCGCCACGGTAAGCAATATACCCTGCATCGGCATCGTTGACTGCAAGGGTAACGTAAGTCGAGGGAAACGGAGCAAAGCTCTGGCTGTGCTCCTCGAACAGAGGCTTGGATAACGGATCGGCGTCCTCGTTGTGCATCAGGATAGACGCTGCGTTCAGCCCATACTCCTGGATCAGCCGCGGTGAGCCGGAAGCTGACCACGTGCAAAGCAAGGTTGGCCGCATTGCAGGTGAGCTTGGTGCACTGGATCGCGTGCGTGTATCCGCATGTCTTTCCGCCGTGAAACGACACGGAGCATGCGGGGGGCTTGGGCCGGCAGCGGTCGAGTTCCTGCGAGGGGCGCAACGGTGTTTCAGGAGGCGGCAGTGGATAAAGGCGAACGTTGGGGAGAAGGTGGTGGACGAGGATGAGGAGGTGGATGCTGCGCTTGGAGGTTCCATGGGGTGGAGGGCGCTGTGCACCCGGCAGCTTTCGTTCGAGCTTGCATGGGGGGTTGCGGGCATATTCATCCGGTGGGCCGAGAACCGATGCCCAGCTGGGGGTGGCTAGCGCTGAGCCGGTGGCGGAGCTGGGGAGCGGAGTGGTGGGGGCACGTGCTCACGGAGCTCGGGGGGTTGACCTCTAGACGCAGCCGAAACGCGGGGTGGACACTGGGTGGATACTGGGTGGATACTGGGTGGACAACGCAGGTGAATCTGCCGGAGTGGATGCGGGTGGACAGGTGGATCTTTGGGTGGACCTTTGAGTGGATACTAGGTGGATAGTGGTAGACAGGTGAATCTTGAGTGGATACTGGGTGGACAGGTGGATCTTGAGTGAACTGCCCAGGTGGACAGGTGAATCTTAAAGGTGGACACTGGGTGGATACCGGGTGGATAGTGGGTGGACACTGAACGACCATATCGCAAAAATGAGACACGCGGGTGTCTCATTATATTCTCATTTTTTGAAAAGTTATGATAATGAGGTTTTCTTAATATGACTGAATAGCATTTGGAGAATAGATAATGACACGTTATTTCAAAATTTGAAATTTTAGGGTATAGCCCGAAATTCGGGATTTCCGGGCGATTTTACGCCCAGTTTCGGGCGGTGCTCAGGTGTCAATCGGCGGAAGTTATGATAATGAGGTTTTTTTATATGACTAAATAGCATTTGGAGAGTAGATAATGACACGTTATTCAAAAATTTGAAATTTTAGGGTATAGCCCGAAATTTGGGGTTTCCAGGCGATTTTTCGCCCCGTTTCGGGCGGTGCTCAGGTGTCAATCGGCGGAAGTTATGATAACGATGTTTTTTTTATATGACTAGATAGCATTTGGAGAGTAGATAATGACACGTTATTTCAAAATTTGAAATTTTAGGGTATAGCCCGAAATTTTGGGTTTCCAGGCGATTTTTCGCCCAGTTTCGGGCGGTGCTCAGGTGTCAATCGGCGGAAGTTATGATAATGGGGTTTTTTTTATATGACTAAATAGCATTTGGAGAGTAGATAATGACACGTTATTCAAAAATTTGAAATTTTAGGGTATAGCCCGAAATTTGGGGTTTCCAGGCGATTTGTCACCGAGATTCGGGTGGTGCTCAAGTGCCATTTGTTGAAAGTGGTGATAATGACGATGTTTTCAGCTTGGATACGTCAAAGTCATTCCAATCAAACTGAGTCTGAAGAAACTTTTGTTCATATCTTACATACACCCCGAGAATGGGAGGCTTTAATGCTAAAAGCGGTGGCACCCACCTTAAATCTAGGGGGTGTAGGTCTGCACGAGACTGTAACTGTGTGCGTAGCACAAAAATTCAACAAAAACCGACAAAAGGCAAGAAGGATGCTACCAGATAAGACGTTGGTGCTATGAAAATATACAGTCTTTATTTGAACAGGCAAAGCACCCAGGGTTAGGGGTTTTTCTTGCGGGCGCGGTATTATTCATTGTAAAGGCCGGTACGATGGCAGTGCAGGTGCGAGCTCTCAGTTCGTTTGCTGGCTGGCTTATTAAGCACAACTACCTATTTGCTAACGGACATGTACAGGTCAAACGTTTGCACAATCACCTTGGCGCGCAGAACTGGTTCAGACACTTCCAGGTGCTGGGCGAGCTCCTTGTACCCGTTGTACTGTGCGATCGCCGACCGTTTCTTCTCCGGGTCCTCGCCCTTCAAGTCTGTCCAGAGGCTTTCTCCTAACTTCTCAGCGTCAGCTTTCGCCGCCGGGGTGAGTTCGATCTGACCTGGCCACTGCGGACCTGCTCGTGGTGGAGAAGCGAACATCGCCGGTCGTGATGGAGGAGAGGCTCCCGGGACTTTGGAGCCCGTTGGCGTCGTTAAAGCAGGTGACCCTCCTACTGCGCCGAGCGCTGGCGCTCCCGGGTAAAAGCCTCCTCCGCCCAGTTGGAACATTTGGGCGAACGGGCCTGCTGCTGTTACTGCCTGTTACCGGTGACGTACCAACCGCCCCCCCCCACACCAGTTACAAGTTCCGTGTCTTTCAATCTGGACCTCAAGCCAGAGTTCCCTCCTCCACAATAAACACAAACAACTTGAACGTAACAACTAGCTCCTACCTGCACGGCTGTCTTCAGGATCTCCCTCATCGCTGCAGCCTCCGAGGCGTGGTGATTGTTAATCTCCTTCAAGGTGTCCGCGTTCTTCTCTTCTAGCATCCTCTGTTGGGCCAGTGCATTATTTTCGAGCATCTTCGCCTGGGCGTCGTGGGCCATTTTCGCAGTCTCGGCAGTGGTCCTTTGGAAAGACTCCGTTGCCTCCTTCAAAAGCGAGTCCCGAGAAGTAAGCGCCTTCGTGTTCTCCTCCAGCAAAGCCTTCTGCGCCTTCGTGAGGTTCGTGTTCTCCTCCTGCAACACCTTCTGCCCTAACCAGAAAGAACCCAATGGTGTCTGGTGCTCCTCGGCACGAGTCTCCTCCCGTTGCTTCGCCTCGGCCATTTGCATCTGCAGGGCTTCAGCGTGCCTCGACGCAAGAAGCTCCACTGTCTTCTTACGGCTTTCGTCTCGCTCTGCAGACAGGGCCGAAGCCAGCTGTTTTCCCCCGCGCAGACATTCATCCTCCACCTTCTTCTGCATCTCTTCTCGAAGGCTCGCCAGCGTCTCATCCGCCTTCTTCTTCTCGGCCTCCACTGCTTTCTTGGCCATCTTCAGCTCATTAAGGTCCCGCTCGCTTTCTTCACGTTTCCGCTTGTCACCGACGCTCTGCAGCCTCATCGTCTCGTCGTCCACCGACACCGCGAGCAAGGCACTCCTCAACTCCCCCTCTTTCACCCTCTGCGGAGCTCCGTCCATGCGTAACAAAACATCGGTCAGTACGTACCAAGCTGTAACAAAAAAAACAGACGATTGTAACTCAAGCAAAACTTCGTACTCACCTCCTTAGCCGCGTGCATGGCAGCTGCTTCCGGCGCAGGCTGCTTCTTCCCCCGTCGCCGTCCGACGTCGCCCATGTCTTCGTCGCTGCTGTCATGATCTTCGGCAAGATCCATCATAGGTACACGCACTTCCGGTACCGGGGCTTTGCCCTTCCCGCCTGGGATAGGGGTCGTGGTCTTCGGGGTGGAAGGCAGCTTCCGCGAGCTTCCAGTCGGGAAATCCACATATATGACGGTTTGGCCGTTGGTGCCTAAGATGATCGTTCCCACTACTCGCGCAGGGGCGTTCGCCTTGAATTGGCTGTCCGCCAAGCACCACTTCCTAGCCTCAAACTTCCCACCAGCCTCTTTGCCCAGCTTCTCTGCTTCCTCGATCTTCTTCCAGAACAGCTCCAGGACCTTCTTGAACATCTCGTAGTTCTGTTTCTCCTTGTCTTTTTCTTCTCTGGTTAGCGTCCCTTCTTCTCTGGCTTCCACCAGGCGCGTGACGACGCCTGTCAGACAAACCTTCTTCTTTGTTATTCGCACGTGCGGGTAGTTGCCGGCATACTTCTCCTTTCGCTTCATCTCCAGCTTCCGGTCATACAGAGCGGGGGCCTGGAACATCGTGCAAGTAACCTGGCCCGGCTTGGGGTCATTGCCGTTTATCGCCATGTAAGTGGCGTGCCACTGACCAGCCCATGTCAGGCAAACCAGTGTCGACAACGGATCCGGATTCGTTGCTCCGGATCCAGACACAAATCAGAATCCGACCTATCGAATCCTCAATTTAAGCGGCTTCGAAAGATACAGATACGGACAGATCCTGAAATTCTACTGGATTCGAAGCATCGAATCCTGATCCGTAAAAAATCCGTCAATTCCGACGATTCTGCGAATCCAAACCTGCCAAGTAAAAATTTGAACCCACATCCTTTAGGGTGTTTGCCAATATGGCCCTGCTTTCCCAGATGTGCTAAGAGGATAATTCCGTGACATTTCCCCACATTTTGATTAGTTTATATCCCTTGACAATCGAAATTCATATCACAATTAATAATTTGACATTGACTTTTTGATCGGCAGCATGGAATATAACGGATCCACGGAGACTAATCCAGACATTTTCTGGATTTTTGAGTACGGATACATTGACAATCCTGAAATTTCGTGTATCCATTCGAACGAAGCCTGCTTTTCGTTGGCTCCGACAGGTACAGATACGAACGGATTCAAACAAATTGCTGGATCCGAAGCGTCGAAGCCAGAAAGATTTCTGGATCCGTCCTACGAATTCGGATTAGACCCGGATCCGTTGTCGACACTGAGGCAAACGAACCTGTGGGCACCAACAACCTCCTTATTCATATATCTTGACTATGTACTACAAACGAATGTGTTACAAATGAAGTTGGGTCAGTGACAGGTTCATGGTCAGGCAAACGAACCTGTGGACACCACGAAACTGCTTGTGCATGGTGGTCGACACCCTCATCCCTTCACCACTTCATACCGGAACTCCAGGTGCCGCTCGCACTTGATAGAAGCCTTGAAGGCTGGGCAGATCGACTTTCCCTCCAGTATGCCGCTCTTGTTCAGTATCTTCCCTACAGATCTGCAACCCTTGGGAAAGCTTTCCATAGGCATGTCATCCCTGTGCCCTCCCTATGCCCGCCCTTGGGAACGCTCGGGAAAATCCGGAAATATTTTCCAAAGGCTTGGAAAGTTTTCCATAGGGTATTTCCATAGGGATACCCCCTTTTGGAGTTTCCATAGGGTTTCTATAGGGCTGTATGCCTATGGAAAAGGACGTTCCATAGGCATGGAAGGCCGTATAATCACCCTATGGAAAAGTAAACATTTCCATAGGACGACTATAGGCATAACCAGGACTATGGAAAACCCTATGGAAAATGTAAACCCTTCCATAGGGCGGCTATAGGCATAGGGGGCCGATGGAAAGCCCTATGGAAAATATAACTTTCCCATACGCTTTCCATAGGCATGTCCAAGGGCGGGCGTAGGGCGGGCGTACGGATAGCGCACCTATGGAAACTTAGCGTATACTATGAGTTTTCCACAAGGTTTTCCATAGGGCGGGCATAGCGATAGTACACCTATGGAAATGTACAATTCGCCCTGCGTATTCTCGGGAATAAAGTCGTAATTCCATAGGGCCTTCCATAGGGATGCCATAGGTATGGTAGGCCTATGGAAACGTATAATTCACTCTGCGTATTCTCGGGAATATCAACGTAATTCCATAGGGCTTTCCATAGGGCCCCCATAGGGATAGTATACCTATGGAAATATACAATTCATTCTGCGTATTCTCGGTCAATAAAGACGTAATTCCATAGGGGTTTCCATAGGGTTAGCTATAGGGATAACACAGGGTGAGCATGCCGTAGGTATACTCCTGATACAGGTGGCAAAGTCGATACCTATAGTATCCATATGGAATACGTTTCCACACGTATACCGTACGTATGGAACCGAGTTCCATAGGTATAGCCAGCCTATGGAATGAGCTTTCCCAGGGGTGAGCCACCCAGTGGAAAGGTCTTCCGTAGGTATATCATCCGTATGGAAACATGTTTCCCAAGGGATACCGTACCTGTGAAAGGGTTTCCATAGGTATAACCATTCAGGTTTCATAGGGTGAGCATAGGGTGATGATTCATGATAACAGACTATTGGGAATAAATGAATCTCGATCGTCGTCTAAAAACCTTCATTTTGACACAATTTTCGTCGTCTAAAAGTTATTGCCACGTCATCTGAAATGTGCCACGTAAGCGACACGTAAGCGACACGTAAGTCGTCCCGCAATTTTTATTACAAAATATTACTCAAATTATTTATTTGTGCATGATGCTTTCGTACTCGGCGAGTCCCGGTAGATTTTTTTGTTGCATTTTTGTTCATATGCGTGCATATCGTGTACAAGTATGCAAATATGGGTACATCCATGTGCAATTTAGGCCAGCATGCACGGTACACGTTTATGAATGTGCGTATTCAGGTGCTTCAATTCCCGTAAAATAAGTTGCAACTGAGATGGGTACTAGCATATGATACACAAATCTATATCATCGTACAAATTTATTCAAAATACACCAAATATTTGTCTATGATGTCTTCTAGGCAAGAGATTTCGATCATTTCACAGTGCTAAGGCTACTATATCGCTGATCATTGGAATCTATATCTTCAATCCACAATTATTTGCGGCACTTGTAGGTTTTAATTCCCTCGATAGCGAGGTAACGTTGACCGCAATGTTGACGCTCTATCGGAGAACATAAATGGCAGAGCTTTATTGGTCAAGGCAATTGCATCGCACGCAATATAGGTCGATTTCCTCTTCATCTCGTTGATGCCGCGTCATAATAAGCGCCCAAGTGACGTCGATTGGAATGACCAGTGTCCTTGGGGTAACCCATTCGTTCCCTATTGGGCTCTGGTCGGGATAAAGTTCCGGTTCTTGAAGGTCAAAAAACATGTATTTCCGAATTCTCCGGGTGTAGCGCCACCAAACGATCCCTAAGTCCTGTCGGTGTCCCGTATGTCTGTCCTCGAGGGTGTTTAAGAACTTACATATCATCCAGCGGTCTACATTGCATTGAGGACATCGCAGGTGGACCATTCCATGTTTACTGATAGCGTCTGCAGCGTCTTCATCACGATCGCGTGTCCCATAAACTCCGAATCGTAGAATTGAAGGCATAACGTGGCCACGATGTTGCAGGGTTTTATACCTGTAGATAACAATGCTTGCAAGGTGATTAGCAGTTGAAGCGAAAGTCGTGCGAAACCCATAGCAAAAGTCGAAAATATATATATTGTGAGGATAAATGTGGAGCTATAATACCTGCAGATGGCAATGCTTTCAAGGTAAGTAGCAGATGTTTGAAGGTATGGTTGAAGGTGCGTATGTTAGAAGAAACAAGGGGAAATGAATCTTCAAGGGTCGGGCAAGAGCTTTTGTACCTGGTCGTGAGTGGACCGCGGGTCGTGCAAGAGTAGTGTACTTTTGGTCCAATCAAATTCGTATATCTCGCACATGCGGGATCACTTAGTCGCCGATTCCCGTATGCAAATATGGGTACATCCATGTGCAATTTAGGTCAGTATGCACGGTACACGTTTATGGATGTGCATATTCGGATGCTTCAATTCCCAGAAAACAAGTTGCAACTGAGATGGGTACTAGCATATGATACACAAATCTATATCATCATACAAATTCAATCTATACACACCAAATAATTGTCTAGGATGTCTAGGAGCACATAAATAAGGGTAAGTGTTGGTGTATTAAGCTAGCAGAATAATACATTAGTGTAAGTATCTAATGTGAACTTGCAAATATAAAATAAAGACTGTACACAAGCGTATATGTTTCCTAACGGCAGTTGCACCACTTTCCATCATCATCATTCTCGGGAAAGGCACCGGAGTTCAACTCGGGAATATAGTCCGTGGGAACCGGCATTGTCACTGGGGTTCTTATGTCAGCGACGCCTTGCTCGTCGGAGTATACATGCTCATCCAACAGTTGAAAATACCATGTTTCCCGCGTTTTGCGGATAAACCTCCACTTCGCGTAAGCGGGGTCATGTCTAGTCATGTCATATCTAGGATGCAGCGCAGGATCGACGAACAGTTCCTCGCGAATTAGAAACAAATTCCAGGATTGGCACACACGACATTTTTCGGATTCTATGTGCAGTCGTTCAAGCTGAACAGGTAAGTCTGCAGGGAAATGAGGTGCATTCATATTGGAGGTAGCGTGTTATGTAATCGCAAGCGCCACACTATAATACCTGCAGATGGCGATGCTTTCAAGGTAAGCAGCAGATGTTTGAAGGTATGGTTGAAGGTGCGTATGTTAGAAGAAACAGGGGGAAATGAATCTTCAAGGGTCGGGCAAGAGCTTTTGTACCTGGTCGTGAGTGGACCGCGGGTCGTGCAAGAGTAGTGTACTTTTGGTCCAATCAAATTCGTATATCTCGCACATGCGGGATCACTTAGTCGCCGATTTTTTAATCAATGAAAGACAAAAACACAACCGAGGCAGAAAACCCCATACACAGGCACATCAGCATATCGGCAAGAAACACAAGCCATTGACGAATGAACATTATACACTTCTACCACATTGTTAACATATGTTTAAGTATACTATTCTTATCGAAAAGTAGTCGAAAATCTAACCCTCGGGAGGTTGCAATCCTAAGTCTTACTCGAAATCAAAGTGGAATCAAGATAACATTCTGACTCGTAGCCGCCGTGGTTTCGTTGA
The DNA here is from genome assembly GCA_001247695.2 of Cymbomonas tetramitiformis. Lineage (NCBI taxonomy): Eukaryota > Viridiplantae > Chlorophyta > Pyramimonadophyceae > Pyramimonadales > Pyramimonadaceae > Cymbomonas > Cymbomonas tetramitiformis. The sequence goes on from LGRX02013623.1 coordinate 14,394, forward strand.
CGGTAACGTTACGGCTGAACCTGTCGGAACTTGAACCGAAAGGCAAGGTCGTTTCGAAACACACATCGAAAATACCCCAACGTGCATTTGTTGCCTTCCGCATTCCTGCACATATAGCATTCATTGTAGTTCCTCCACAACATTCGAACAGTCATACCATGAGGAAGATAGTCAAAATTCCTCATTCTCATTCTGGGGGCAGTAGGGCATGTTGCATACATGCCAAGAACATAGGCAACAATACATTCTCGCTTGGATGGCATGGTTGGATGAGGTGGCAGGTGAAGAAAGAAAAGTGCCAAGCTGAAAAGTGAGTTGTGAGGACAAGGTGGGTGCTTAAATATCTCAGTAGTGTGGCCGTCGTGATTTCAGTTGGCCAATCAAATGACCTCTTTCAGGTGGGTCGGATCGAAGGCCCGCATGTCACAAACATAGCATGTCACAACATTGGAAATGTGAAACGTCGATAATAATTTCATTCAAAATATAATCATATTTAACGGTGTTCCAACGATAAGTCAATTTGCTCAATGACAAAGCTATATGCTGTCGCTATATAGCATCAATTCATCCGACGGAACTTGACCCAAGAGCTAAGCTCCTCTCTGAACACACGACAAAAAGGCTGAGTGAGCATTCCATGCCTTCGCCGTCGACGCATTGTGTATTGTAGTTCTGCCACAACGTTTGGATAGTCATACCCGGCGGAAGAAGAACTGTATTGCTGCATGGGTAAGACTCCCCGTGATTTTTGGCAAACTGGTCGATGTATGTGAAAACAGACTGCCGCTTGGATGGCATGACTATGGTAGAAGTAGAAGCGGGTGCGTCGCTGACGGGAAAAGGGGGCAAATGAGTAGTTTAGGCAAGAAATAGAGCTTATGATCTTGGAAAGTCTTGGACCTGCCGAATTATTAGCCTATCAGATACCCGGTACTAGTCCGCTCGGATCGAAGGACCTACAAGTACATATCTACTATTATTTTGCGACGAAGGCGTGTCTGCGAAGTCCATGATTATCCTGTCTGCATTGCCAATCATTCTATGAAAGCAACCTCTGAAGTATGCTTTTCGGGCACCTTATCTTGCAGATGCACATCATCAACCGACCAAACGGAGTGAGACGGTAAAATGGATAAGAATATACAAAATCTGGAGCGTGTAAGTTGGAGTGTACAAACCCCATTCTTGCTGTATACTTCTGAAAGTGAGGGGTTTTGAAAATTGTGGCGTCCCGCATTTCAATGCGCACCGAGGTAACGATTTGCCCGCCAGATATCTGTTGTCTCACGACGGGGCGACCCTTTGGCCGACCTGCAAAACATGCGACGCATTGGATTTCCCAAAAGGCTAGAAACTGCAGGTAGTCCCCATAGGACCAAGCACTCATGGAATTCCGTTCTGCTGGATGCCGCGTATCCCCCGGGTACTTAAACAAAGGTCGGCATCTTGCATATGGCTGTCCTAATATATGACCCCTTGCAAAACGACAGAAAAATTTATGCCGTGCGTAATCAGCTTTCCGACAAGTTTGGGGGGCTTTGCAGTAATTCGCAAGATAGCAGCCGGTACACGTTGCAAGTTGTGAACGATCTTGAAGCCCGCAGTGCAGGCAAACTGGGTACAAAAATTTCATCCGTAAAGGCAGATTATCATGCACGCTTGCGTCATACATTTGAAATTGTATCTTATGTTCCTCTTCCATCGATTTCTTGAGCGCTAGTTCTGAGGGCGAGGACTCTTCAGGGAACCATAGTAACCAAACGTTTTTATCTGGATTTTCCTTACGCAAAGTAGCAAGTATTGTCATTGGAATTGATTGAACTGAGATGGATGGGATTAAAGGTGCGTCGATGAAGTGTCGAGCGGGGAAATGATTTTGGAAGAGAGGGGAATAGGTTTCATACCTCAATGGTCGTCGTGGTACCGCTCAACTTCATTTAACCAATATAATCAGGCAATCACAATGAAAGCGGAGGCATGTCACCCGCCCCATAAATGACATCGGTTCCACAACAACATATGTCGCCAATACTTTTGGAGAATATACTTTATTTACAATTGTCATATCAAGATATACCATACGTGTTTCATCAGCGTACTTCTGCACTGAGACAATAGGTTATTAAGACTATCAACAAATATTGACCTAGGTGCTGGCACCATGTCCTAGCAGGGAAATCATCATTGCCTAGCGAGCTTTACCGTTTACGTCTCTTGGTCTGATCGGATTCCGGCTTTCCGCCTTCTGCCGCTTGCCGCTTAGGTATAGGCCCCGCCGCGGCGGCTGCAGCGGCCTTGGCGGCCTTGTCGGCCTCGGCCTTCTGTTTCTTGGCGGCCTTGTCGGCCTCGGCCTTCTGTTTCTTGGCGGCCTTCTCGGCATCCGCCTGTTGCTTGGCGGCCTTCTCGGCATCTGCCTTCTCTTTCTTGGCGGTCTTGACGGCCTCGGCCTGCTGCTGCTTGGCGGCCTTGTCGGCCTCGGCGGCCTCGGCCTGCTGTTTCTTGGCGGCCTTCTCGGCCTCGGCCTCCTGCTGCTTGGCGGCCTTGGCGGCCTCGGCCTCCTGCTGCTTGGCGGCCTTTTCCGTTTCCCTCATTTCGACCGCCGTCTTCTTACCCCGCTCCTTCTCGACTTTCTCTTGCTCTTTACGATGTGCCTCTCTCTGCCTTTTCACCTCGTCGTATTCCTGCTTGCTCAACACTTCGTCGGCCAAAGAAAAAAATCCATCAGGAAACCTAATGCGCTCTTTCGCTGAGTCGACCATACCTTGCTCCCTGCATCCAAGACACCACCACTTGTTAAAACCGATATACAAAGTATTTTTCAAAAAATGGATGTAGACATGAATGCTTACCTATCGAAAGCGACGGAACCCAATCCCAACATGTTGGCGGCTACCGAAGTGGTCCCCGAACCGCAGCACGCATCCAAGATGAAGTGATGTTCGTGATGAAGAGGTAACACCCCTCGTACGCAGATTTCCCCCTCGCTTCCCCCTCTAACTCAGGACCTCGCATATGGATATTGATGAGGTCGTGGATGAGCTTCAGCGGCTTCTGGTGTTTGTTAATTCTTTTACCCTCGGAGTTAATGGCGAATTTCGACGAGTGTACAGGGGCATATTCCCAGGTGTTGGTTCGGCAAGAAGCCACGAACTGCTTATCGACGACATCACTATCCGCATTCTCCTCCTCACCGAGAACTCTAATCAAGTTCTTCATCCAGGGAAGCCTTTTATGCACGGCTGGGTGGGTTTCGTCTGCGAGAGCAATCAGCGCGGCTTAGTCAGATTGCCCATGCTTAGACGCCAAAAGGCAATCACAGAATTGTACGTAACTTAACATCTACGGACCTGTAGGTGTTGCTTCCTTGACGTAGTAACACAAGACAAAGCACTCCATACGGTTGGCGTAGTTCCGTGGCGCAACGCCGGATTCCAAGGTCATCATGTTCGATCTGCTCAAAGGTTTCACCCAGAACATCTTTTCAGCGTTCCCGTGGCAAAACTGCTTGGCGGCTTCGAAGAACTCGTGGTGTTGTTGGAAGCCACAGAAACATCCCCCTACCCAATCATCACACGTGGTCATCACACATTGTTGAAGTTGTGTAGGAATTGCTTGAACTCTCCTGCTAAGAGAGGTTTCGGGAACCATTTCTTGTTCGAGTCCAGAGCATACTCGCAATCCATAATGAAACCGGTAAATGGAAGCCTGGGAAGAGTCGTGAAGGATTCAGGTGATGCGGGCTCCAGCAGAAAGTCCTTCTTGAAAACCACTTGCGGAATCTTGTGAGTGTAGAAGTAGTCATCATCGTCGACTTGCTGGCCCTCAGGAACGTTTGACAATATTCGATAACTCACACCTGTGTGCAATGTAAACGATTAGTAATTACATAGCTACGGTGCACAAATGGAATATGAAACCGAGATACGCACATGGAAGATCCTTTAGGATGTTTTCCGCAGTCGATGCTGTCGTCGACCCGATTTTCAGCAACATCCTGCTCTCGATATTATTCCAGTAGAACTTTATATACTTCGGAATGTTTTTGATCAGTTTCTCTATCTTCTCCTCGTGCCGCTGTTTTTCTTTTGCAGGCCGTTGTTCAAATTGAAATTTCCGGTTCTCCTGCTCGGTCTTGCAGGAGACCTTCGGGGGCACCACTCCCGCCTGGTACAGTTGTAAACAAACCCCGTTGTTAATTGAACGCGCAAGCCGATATGGAAAAAATCAGATATCGTGAAGGACGACGAGAGGGCGCAACTTAGGTAAATTACCTTCAGTAATGTACGTATTTCTCTCTCATCCCCAGCCCCTGGGAAAACTTCGCAAAACTTCCCCCAGTCTTGTTCTGGGTTGGGAAACGTAAAGGTGTCAAGCTTCTTTTGCAGCGCAATGATTTCTGCATCCAGCTCACCGTACGTCATCTTACGAGCCCAAAACTTCGACTCGGGAGCACCGGGATCCACGACAGCATCCACTGGTTTCCTTTCCTTAGGTATGGGATACCCATCTTCATCTAGGTAAGGAATGAAGCAGGCTGCACCTATGTCGTATATGTCGTTTTCGAACCCTCCCGGTTGTGTTTGCAGAAAGTTCTGCATAGAATGCCGGTTTTTCTTGAGAAAGCTCAGTTGCCGGTAGGCCGGTGTCGATTCCAAGGAGGTTGTTATGTTGAATCGTTTATGAGCCTCTGAGGCAAACAGCATTAGGTTCTCTCGAACATTGTTGAGAGTCTTGATCTCGGCGATACGGTTGATCATATCTTTGACCGTGTACTTCCGTTCGATGACGGCTTCGTCGACGAGGTCAGTGATCTCACGTAAGTGTCCTTCGGTCAAGGGGGCCCAGCTTTCATAGAACCCCTTCGGCAGATCATGGTAGACGATCGGCTTTCCGGCTGTGGGGTCCCATTTAGGCTGCTTGGTCGTTGGTGCGTTGAGGTCAGTTGTGCCGGTCGACATACCGCTTGAACGTTTACGTTTGGGCTTATTGCGAGATGACCCAACCGTGGCCAAGGTCGTCTCCGTGGCGTCTTCATCGTCCGGGTCCACTCCCTCTAGCGCCCCTTCACTGTGGGCCTTCATCACTGAAAGCGGAAACATGAAATACCAAATCGTCAGTTAGCTACTGCAAAAACACCTAAGAGCAAATAAGAATAATGTCGGGACGGAATTCACAAAAATGGCAGCACCTCTCTGAAGTTGTTTGAACAACTGGTACGATTGCACCGAGATAGCCCAAGCAGCCCAATGCGTGTTCTTCTTGTCTGCATTCAGCTTCTGGTGATTGAACACCTGCGTCTTCAGCGCCGCTTCGAATTCAGGATTCAAGTTCTGCTTCGGCGGCACCCGACGGTATTTCAAGTTCTCAAAACTCTTCATTCCAGCGTCTCTCTCGTTGGGTTCGGCCATCAGTTTCTCCACGTGTTTTCGCATGCCAAGAATGATCTCCGTCATGTTGCGGTGCTTCATGTAGGCGTCAATGTTGTTCTGCTCATTCCCAAGCTGCGTGCGCAAACGAATTGCACGGATCATGACTATAGCTGAGAAGCTGGCCGACCGTAAACCTCCTAAACACTTGAGTATGTAAGCCCTGAGAAGCACCTGAGAAAACTGGCATGAGTGAGACACACCTGATTCATTTCGATGGCGCTCAAGTTCATGAAGAGACGGCATTCGATGAACTGAAACGCTTCCGTTCGATTTTCATGGTTTGCGTGCTTTGATTCATCCGCCTTGACGCAGCGACGCTTTGCCTCCAGCAAATGCTGATGTCCAAAGCAGGTGAATCTGTAGAATAACAAAGAAAGTGTAAGTTGGAACACATATGCATGCATCCATCAACGCAATGGGTCTTACCTGTATCTGCCTTTCCCGATGTCCGCCCAAACGAATGCCTCTGGGTTGGTGCTTGTTGCATCTTGTTGATTCTCTATGACGGAAATCAGGGCTGGAGATCCCGAACCGGTGTGTGGGTTCCAGTACATCATTTCGGCAATAGCCTGGGCGTGATGTTCGTCCAGTGGTCGAGGGCGATGCGCTCCTTCTGCATCATCGATGTACTGGATGGGGATTCTCCACGATGTCGCACATGTATTATTAGTGTCGACCAACTTATGCATGTCATCGATTTCCCTGATGGCCCACATAAGCAACGTATACTTGGTTTTAGTAATGCACATACACCATCAAAAAAAGCAATGGTCGTATAAGTAAATCTCGGGAGGGAAGATGCATACTTGCGAATGGCAGCCTGCTTTTTTTGCTCATCTGCCTCGGTTTCATCGGCGGTCTTCGGAGTCTTTGAAGGGGACACAATCTCCTCATCACCCTGCTCCATGATGAATGCAGGAATTGGCCGCTGCGGAGTTCCAGCTGCGGGAGATACAAGGCCCGCTGATGGGAGAGGGCTTGCCGCTGATGGCCCTGGAGCAGGGCTTGCCCCTGATGGCCCTGCACCTGCAGGGTTTGCCCCTGATGGCCCTGCACCTGCAGGGCTTGCCCCCGATGGCCCTGCACCTGCAGGGCTTGCCCCTGATGGCCCTGCACCTGCAGGGCTTGCCCCTGATGGCCCTGCACCTGCAGGGTATGCCCC
>LGRX02013624.1:0-14223 GCA_001247695.2 Cymbomonas tetramitiformis
TGCTTGGCTGACCAAATCTTGGGGCAATGCTCCCTTGATGGATTACCCAGGCTTCCGCCTGCTGCTTGGCTGACCAAGCCTCAAGCCAATGTTCCTTTGAGTGGATAACTTGGGCATCAGCCTGCTGCTTGGCTGACCATGGCTTGAGCCAATGCCCCCTTGAATGGATTACCCAGGCTTCCGCCTGCAGCTTGGCTGACCATGGCTCAAGCCAATGCTCTCTTGATAGGATTACCCAGGCTTCCGCTTGCTGCTTGGCTGACCAAGACTTGACCCGTGCTCCCTGGAATAGATTACCCAGGCTTCCGCCTGCTGCTTGGCTGACCAAGGCTTGAGCTAATGCTCTCTTGAAAGGTTGAATGGATTACCCAGGCGTCCGCCTGCTGCTTGGCTGACCGAGGCTTGAGCCAATGCTCGTTTTTTGAATGGACTACCCAGGCTTCCGCCTGCTGCTTGGCTGACCAAGGCTTGAGCCAATGCTCCTTTTTGAATGGATTACCCAGGCTTCCGCCTGCTGCTTGGCTAACCAGAACTTGAGCTATTGCCCCCTTGAATTGATTACCCAGGCTTCCGCCTGCTGCTTGGCTGACCAAGGCTCAAGCCAATGCTCTCTCGAATGGATTACCTAGGCTTCCGCCTGCTGCTTGGCTGACCAAGACTTGACCCGTGCTCCCTGGAATGGATTCCCCAGGCTTCCGCCTGCTGCTAGGCTGACCAAGGCTTGAGCTAATGCTCTCTTGAAAAGTTGAATGGATTACCCAGGCGTCCGAAAAAATGTTTAATTTAGATTATTTCTTTCAGATTTTAGATTAACCCATTTTCATGTTGGTTTTAGATTAAGTTTTCTTGATGTCATCCGGCTATGACCGGTGGTCCTTTTCACAACTCGTGTTCAAATAATGTGCACACAGGTCAAACGCTCTCGTTCCCGTTGGTGCCATCATGAGGAAGCCTCCAAAAAGCTTTAGGAAGGTTTGTCTCGCTTGTGATAATGGTGGGCGCCGTTGTAATAGACACTCACGGCGTGTTCTGCTTGAAAAAAAGGCCCCTGTACTTCTTCTAAATCCTAAACCCTTTGACTTGCCTTTTACCGCTGCACGCGACCGGCAAGCATCTTTGAAACTTCCGAGTTTCAAAGATGCGTTTTGTATTTTGGGTGCACCCTAATTTTACAAAAACGGCCGAGCGCTTCCCGTTTGTGCGGGATATTCACATTTATTCCATGGAATATTTCATATGGATTAACACACATAAGCACGAAGGCATCGGCCACGCATCTTTGAAACTAACGAGTTTCAAAGATGCGTTTTTTGTCATTTGGGTGCGCATACCCAAATAACAAATCAGCCGAGCGCTTCCCGTTGGCGTGGGGTATCCAACGCTTGAATGTTGAATATTCATTGTAATATGAGTTAGCAAGCGAGGTTGCAAAGGCATCGGGACAGAATCTACGAAACTGTCCTTTGCCTTTGCCTTTGGGTTTGGGTTCGAACGTGACACCCAAACCCAAAGATGCCAAACAGCCGAGGGCTTCCCGTGCGTCCTAGAGCACAAAACTTGGCACGAATACTACCATGGTAAATACATTTAAGTTACCAGAAGCTCAAGGCTTCAAGTTACTTGTGCGCGAAACGCGCAATTTATTTCTAAGGCAGATGTTTTGGGTTTGGGTTCGAACGTGACACCCAAACCCAAAGATGCCAAACAGCCGAGGGCTTCCCGTGCGTCCTAACGCACGAAACTTGGCAGGAATACTACCATGGAACATATATTTAAGTTACCAGAAGCTCAAGGCTTCAAGTTACTTGTGCGCGAAACGCACAATTTATTTCTAAGGCAGATGTTTTGGGTTTGGGTTCGAACGTGACACCCAAACCCAAAGATGCCAAACAGCCGAGGGCTTCCCGTGCGTCCTAGAGCACGAAACTTGGCACACATACTGCCAAGATACATATCTTCGAGTTACTTGAAGCTCAAGGCTTCAAGGTACTTGTGCGCGAAACGCGCAATTTATTTCTAAGGCAGATGTTTTGGGTTTGGGTTCGAACGTGACACCCAAACCCAAAGATGGCAAACAGCCGAGGGCTTCCCGTGCGTCCTAACGCACGAAACTTGGCACGAATACTACCATGGAACATATATTTAAGTTACCAGAAGCTCAAGGCTTCAAGTTACTTGTGCGCGAAACGCGCAATTTATTTCTAAGGCAGATGTTTTGGGTTTGGGTTCGAACGTGACACCCAAACCCAAAGATGCCAAACAGCCGAGGGCTTCCCGTGCGTCCTAGAGCATGGAACTTGACACACATACTGCCAAGATACATACCTTCGAGTTACTTGAAGCTCAAGGCTTCAAGTTACTTGTGCGCGAAACGCGCAATTTATTTCTAAGGCAGATGTTTTGGGTTTGGGTTCGAACGTGACACCCAAACCCAAAGATGCCAAACAGCCGAGGGCTTCCCGTGCGTCCTAGAGCACGAAACATGGCACACATACTGCCAAGATACATATCTTTGAGTAACTTGAAGCTCAAGGCTTCAAGTTACTTACTTTTTTCAAGCAGAACACGCCGTGAGTGTCTATTGTGGCAAAGATGGCAACTGTTATTCACGGCCGTGACTTTTAGATTCACGGCCGTGAATCTTTCCGAATGGAACCAAAAACGTTTCGATTAAAATCGAACGGTTTTTGGTTCTATTCGGACATATGGACATCACGGCAAGACAACTCTTCAGTGTAATATTTTGCATGGCATGGCGATAGCTCAACAGGTACAGTACAGCGTCATGGATGCATGCACCGGTGATAGCCGGATGACATCAAGAAAACTTAATCTAAAATCAACATGAAAATGGGTTAATCTAAAATCTGAAAGAAATATTCTAAATTAAATAGCCTACCCAGGCGTCCGCCTGCTGCTTGGCTGACCGAGGCTTGAGCCAATGCTTGTTTTTTAATTGGATTACCCAGGCTTCCGCCTGCTGCTTGGCTAACCAGAATTTGAGTTAATGCTTTCTTGAATGGATTACCTAGGCTTCCGCCTGCTGCTTGGCTGACCAAGACTTGACCCGTGCTCCCTGGAATGGATTACCCAGGCTTCCGCCTGCTGCTTGGCTGACCAAGGCTTGAGCTAATGCTCTCTTGAAAAGTTGAATGGATTACCCAGGCGTCCGCCTGCTGCTTGCTTGGCTGACCGAGGCTTGAGCCAATGCTCTTTTTTGAATAAATTACCCAGGCTTCCGCCTGCTGCTTGGCTAACCAGAATTTGAGTTAATGCTTTCTTGAATGGATTACCCAGGCTTCCGCCTGCTGCTTGGCTGACCAAGACTCAAGCCAATGCTCCCTTGAATGGATTACCCAGGCGTCCGCCTGCTGCTCGGCTAACCAGAATTTGAGCTAACGATCTCTTGAATGGATTACCCAGGATTCCGCCAGCTGCTTGGCTGACCAAATCTTGGGCCAATGATCTCTTGACTGGATTACCCAGGCTTCCGCGTGCAGCTTGGCTGACCACGACTTAAGCCAATGTTCCTTTGAGTGGATAACTTGGGCATCAGCCTGCTGCTTGGCTCGGACCATGGCTTGAGCAAGTGCCCCCTTAAATGGATTACCCAGGCTTCCGCCTGCTGCTTGGCTGACCAAGGCTCAAACCAATGCTCTCTTGAATGGCTTACCCAGGCTTCCGCCTGCTGCTTGGCTGACCAAGACTTGACCCGTGCTCCCTAGAATGGATTACCGGGCTTCCGCTGTTTGCCAGGCGGCCTTGAGGCAGAGGTAATGCTCTCTTGAATGGATTACCCAGGCTTTTGCCCGGCTGCTTGGCTGACCAAGGCTCAAGCCAACGCTTTCTTGAACTGATTACCTAGGCTTCCGCTTCCTGCTTGGCTGACCAAGGCTTGAGCCAATGCTTTCTTGAATGGATTACCCAGGCTTCCGCTGTGCTTGGGCGACCAACACATCGGCCAATGCTTTCTTGAATGAATTGCGCGGGGCTTCCGCTAGCTGCAGTTGACCAACACATCGGCCAATGCTTTCTTGAATGGATTACCCAGGCTTCCGCCTGCTGCTTGGCTGACCAAGGCTTGAGCTAGTGCTCTCTTGAAAGGTTGAATGGATTACCCAGGCGTCCGCCTGCTGCTTGGCTGACCAAGGCTTGAGCCAATGCTCTTTTTTGAATGATGGACTACCCAGACTTCCGCTTCTTTAGCTTGGCTGACCAAGGCTTGAGCCAATGTTCCTTTTTGAATGGATTACCCAGGCTTCCGCCTGCTGCTTGGCTGACCAAGGTTTAAGCCAATGCTCCCTTGAATTGATTACCCAGGCTTCCGCCTGCTGCTTGGCTGACCAAGACTTGAGCCAATGCTCCCTTGATTGGATTACCCAGGCATCCGTTTGCTGCTTGGCCAACCAAATGATGGGCCAATGCTCTCTTGGCCCTCCGACCCTTTCTCCTTCACGATTGGAACAGAGTTCTGAGATGGACATAGGTCTCCAACAAGAATCTTATGGCGGAGTTTTGGAGCCTCCACTTGGGGACGACTTTGTACCGCAGCATGAGTTCAGTAGGCACAGTCTCTTTTGATGAACGTCATGAGGTGTGAGGAAGTAGAACATGAGAACTTATTGGTCGTGGAGTACACTGCTGAAGAATGGGCGGCCTGGGAGGCGGGCGCCCACGATTCCTACGAAACAGGTGGTGCGGAATTTTACGATGAGGGAACTTTTTATGACGAGGGAGCTAACTATTATTCGCAAAATGGTTATTATGACGAAGGCTACGATTGATTATCTTTAGACAGAAAGGCGGCACGCTTTATTTTGGTTTCCACCATTTGCTGTAGTGTAGGCTTCACAAGATGGAAATTTATTATCTGAACACTAGCGGGCAGCGAGCCAGTCAGACAAACATTTTAAGGCACGAGAGACCTACGTAGTTCGCAATCAAAAGCTAAGCCGACAGACAAAATTATCTTACACTGTGAGGCTAGTAGCTAGGGTGGTGTGTTGTCACAAGTTGTCCACCTCAGATGAGGTGGTGTGCTGGAAATGTCACCCTGACTAGTTCATACCGTCATATGTCATATTCAGTGTGACATCTTCAGAGATCAGCTTATGTGCTAAACTCAGTATATATGTCCATTACACGAATTTATCTTGGTTCGTTGTTTCATCGTCGGCGGCGTTCCCTCTCGTGCGCTGCTGAGTTTCTAGCAGTGCGGCTGGTATCACACGCGAGGTTCAGGGAAAATGTCAGAGCCCTCCTGCAAGAAATTCACGTTCTCTCGACGATCTGGGCGATCAAAATGCTATAGGCACGCAGTGGGGGAACAGAGCCGAGCGGGAGAAGAACAGTAAGAAACACCCGTGAAATCAGCAAGGGACCGCGACGGAAGGAAATGGGGGAGGCGTAACAGCCGTGCACCTACAAATAGGACGCTTCCGATAGGAAGTGTTGCTCTTTTCTAATGAAGTGAGGCACAAGGTAGGATTGTCAACAGCTCTGCTGAGTATGCGTGATGATTGCGAAAGTCGTTATCTTCCCTAAGTTTCAGCATTTTCCGTTAAATTGCTGCGTTGCGTTGAATTTGTGTGTATGTTTAAACATTTCTGGCTCACCCGATATTCCCCGATATTTCAAGATACTAGCCTTACAGAGTTCATCAATTTTCATCATACATCACACCAAATGCGAAAACCCCCGCAAATAAGCAAAAATCCTCGATAATTTTCAAAATAGTGCGTAAACCCTAAATTTTTTCGGTGATATCGAAAAATTGGACAATTTGAGAAAAATTAAAATTTGGTGAAAAAATCTCAAAAGATATAAATTATGAATTTATAAAATACGCACGAATAGCTCACGTAAAGCTCGTACACTACTCATAAGTTACTCGAAAATTACCTTGACTGTATGATGACATTAAAAAATCGTCTGTTTTGATAAAATTTTTGTTTCAAATAAATAAATAAATAAGTTTCAAATGGAAAAAATCTCAAATCTAGAAAAAATCACAATTCCAGAAATAATCCCAAATCCAGAAAATTTATTTGAAAATAAAGTTTTGTTTCAAATGAATAAATAAATAAGTTTCAAGTGAAAAATCTCATATCCAGAAAAATATCGAATCCAGTAAATTTTGATTTTGAAAATAAAGTTTTGTAAGAACCAGTTCTCGATTTAAGAACCAGTTCTAGATTTAAGAAAAAAATTCTCAATTTAAGAAAACATTTCTCGATTTCAGAAAAATATTCTCGATATCAAAGTTTAACTTCTCGTTCGCAGAAATCATACTCAAAATTCATTTATGATAGACGAATCTTGACTAAAATTTGGTGAGCATTTCAAATATTAGTGGCCAGATACTACCTCTTCTTTCTCTGCAAAACTGTCTGCAGACTCATCGTAGTACCCAAGTGGGTATTCCGATACGTTTTCCTCACTACTCTCAGATTCCTCAACCTCGAGAGTAGACACTCCCTCAAACCCAATACCATTCGTTCCCAAAAGAGCCATAAGCTCCTCGCTCGTCAAATTCTGCTGCGAATCCATAAAAGAAAACGAGTCCAAACAATGAAATAACGCAAGAAAATCCGTAGAGCACCACCTCGCCTAATCACACTCGCACAATGCGAGTTCTAAAGCGTGAGCGTAGAAGCTGATCCGAGCGAGCCACAAGGCGTGGACACACTCTCTCGAAAGGTGCAACGCTAATAAATAAACTTCTACTCTAAAATACACAACACGCAAGCGTGAAGTGGTCCCGTAACCTGCTGGAAACTCGGCAGTGAGTGAGAGGGAACGCTGCCGGTGGATGAACAATGAACCAAGACAAACTCATGTAATAGACACATATACTGAGTTTAGCACACAAGCTGGTCACCGAAGATGACACACTGAATATGACACCTGACTGTACAAACTAGTCAAGGTGACATTTCCAGCACGCACTTCATCTCACTAACTGTCACTTGTCCTACTCACGGCATTAAACCTTCGGAACCTAGTGACACATGATTACGTATGAGCACCAGATACGGACCTTATCCGCCTAGGAAGTCCAAAGCTTTCTCGGGCTTACCCAAGTCGGCGCGTCGGCATAAACAAGAAAGGTTTGGCATATCACCTTTCTCCTAACAACAAGAAAAAACTGGTCAGTCCCGTCAGCTGACATTTCTTCATCCGCAAGCACGATACCGAGACTTGTCGGGTGATGGCTACCTTCCTTGACCCCGATACCCCGGTGCCGCACACCGCCCCAATTTCATCCGGACAGACTACTGCTTGCAAGGTGGGACTATGTGTCCACACGCACAGTCAGGTTTCAGTGAGTTCAGGCATTTGGTGTGACACAGAGCACACGCGGCGAGAGTTGCAATACACTTTCGTACTAGCGTTCATACCGCTAATGCGCTTTTGGAATCAATCAGTTCCAATCTTGCTTTGTATCGCTCCGATGCGGTGTGACCCTGTTTGCTACATAGAGAGGCTTATCTATGTTGCATGGCCCATTAGCTAGAGGGTGGCTTACCCTTGGACCGATTCCTTTGGCATCATAGAATCATAAAGCATCGGCTGCACTATGTACCCTCACCAGGGATCAAAGCATTCAGCACACACCTCAATTTACTTGTGCGTGTGTATGTGTGCTTAGTGTGTGTGAATCACTCTTTGCATGCACCGTGAGGCACCTCCGTAAGGTGGTGCGCTAAAATTTCCATATAAACAGCCGGCATGAGCAGTATCTAATCTAAAATTATTTAATTTTGTCACAAGTGAGTCGAGTGTCATGTCAGATCAATCTCAATCTCACGCAGAATGAGGTATACTATCATTGTCATGGAATTCAACACAGCTTTTGTCCAGCTCCGCTTCCCATATGGCTGTTGCCTTTGGTTTGCACAAACGCCTAAGCCATTTTTGCGATCATCTATTTGTCAAACATCCGCGGAAAATGCGCACAAAGTCTTCTCTGCTCCACGCTGTCCAATGTGGAAAGCTGTGCCCACGGGCAATTGCTAGATTATAAGCGAATAGACTGTCGGATCTCAAGCATCTGATATGTTCAAATTGGAGTGCAACAGAATTTTTGTGGTTTCAGACTTTCAGAATCCGTGACTCCTGCTGCAGTTGAGCCGAATGACACATGTAGCTCCGTGACACAAACAGGATGTACAAGTAGCCACGAAGCGACACGCCTGTTCAGCTCTGTTCCTTTTGCTCTTGCAAACAGGAACTTCACGGGTACCTACGGTACTCTGTGAGGCACACTGCAAATCGGATTTTGTAAGATTTTGTTCACCTGTTTCACCTGTAAACAGTAGAGTAGGTAGTGACTAGACCACTAGGTTGTACGACGGCGATCGAACGACGACAGGAGATCTGGCAGCGAAGTCGCGGGGACGGCGTTACAACTTCAAAACGACGGCTTCACATCGGCTACGGCAGTACGATTGACTTCACTGGGACTCCTTTGAGGGACAAGAATGTCGGGAAGTGCTAAGAACAAGGGTCTAGAGGATTTCCCACCCCTCCCGGAGAAGCCCGACATCGGACAGGCTTCCCCTTCCCCCGCAGCACTGTCCACACAGGAAGTGCTGATGCAACAAATTCTGGTAATGCAAAAGCAGCAAGGGGAGCTGCTGGAAATGCAGAAGCAGCAGGCAGAGGAGCATCGCCTGCTGCGTGATGAGCTTCAACGTCAATCACAGATCAACGTGGAGTTGGAAGCGAAGGTTGCAGCGAAGCCTGGGACATCGGACCCGGAAACCGTGGCCAAAACTGCTGAGCAACTTCTGGACAGAAGGAGGAAGCTGGCGTACGTGCCAGCAGCCTCAGTCAACCCGTTCCCGCCGAGGCCGGCTACGCTGACATCGAGAATGCTGCAGCTGTACGACCTACACGGAAACAAGACGTACGACGCTCTCTCCAAGAAGTCTAACTCTTCAATGAAGTACGAGTGCTTGGTTTTGGCTCCGGCGCTGTCTTACTTGCACGACGTGGTGTGTGAATGCAACGAGACGTTGGACGTGGATGAGGACTGCAAGTTGTCGGGCCGCGAGTGGCAGAAACGTTTTCACGCAGTGAGCAACTCTGTGCACGGCGTGTACGCGATGCTGTGCAACAGGTGGACGATGCTGGAATTGCGCGGGCAGCTGGAGCAGGAGCCTGGATCTTCACAGCAGGGAGGATCTGACGCTCTACGTGCGAAACTGCAGTTCGTGGAGGACAGGGTCTACCAGGCAGCGGACGGCGTGGTGGCAGACGAGGTGTTGCAGCAGTGGCTGAACGACTTCGACAAGAACCGCGGCAAGGCAATGCTGAGCCCTACTTCGAAGAATGCAGCGAATGCGGAAACGCGGGCCGTGAAAGATCACCGAGACCGGGACCAGCGCTGGAAGGAGAACGAGAGGCGTAAGAAGAACGAGGAGAAGGACGGTAAGAAGCCTACCGACAAAGGCGGCAAGGGCCGGGGCGGAAAGCCCGCGGCCGATGTGTGATGTGCGTGCCGCCACCCCGTCCAGCGCAACAGCCCTCTCCGGGCGCTGGTCGGGGAAAACTCACCGTGCAACAGCAGGTGAGACAGCGGAGGGGAGCATGGCGCGCGGCGGGCGCCAGTTCCGAAGTGATGCAGTGGATTACTCACGGGGTGAAGTTGAGGTGGAAGCGCGGGCCTCCGCCTCCGTTCGACCACGGTGTGTCACTGAGGGATGCTACGCGTCAGCAGCAGGTGTGGCTGGACGCGGAGAAGGAAAGGCTGCTACAGAACGGTGCCTGGACGAGAGCGACGAGAAGATCTCATGTTTCTCGCGCTTTTTTAATGCCGAAACCGGGTACGAATAAGTGGAGACTGGTGGTGGACGTCCGATGGCTGAACCAGTGGTGTGTGAAAAATCGTGTGAAGATGGAGACGCTGAAGAAACTACGAAGACTGGCGAAGCCGGGCGACTGGTGCTTCAGTTTCGACCTCCAGGACGGTTTTCATGCGCTGGGGATTCACCCGGACTTTCAGCGCTTCATGCAGTTCGACCTGCAAGGAGACCTGCTTCAATGTTCAGCGGTGCCGTTCGGGTGGAACGACGCTCCGAGGGTGTTCTGCAAGTTCGTACGCGTGATGGTGGAAGCTCTACGTTCTCCACAGGCAGCGGAAGATCGCAGAGAAATCAGGAGGCTGCGGGACGGTTCCGCAGTACGACAGCGATGGTCAGTCCGTCGCAGAGCAGGTGGTGCTGGCGAGGACGCGAACCGTCACAGCGGGATGCGAGTACTACCGTACATGGACGATTTTTTGGTGCTGGTCGACTCTCAGCGAGAAGGCTTTCTGCGTCGAGAAAAAGTTCAACTGGTGCTTCATCGGCTGGGCCTACAACGGAACGAGAAGAAGGGCCAATGGGAGCCTACGCAGGTGGTGGAGCACCTCGGTTTGGAGGTGGATCTGAAGCTGGGACAATTCCGTGTCACAGAACGACGGGTACACAAAATCCACACCAGAGCGAAGGAGATCTTGTGCGACGCAGCAAGAAATCGGAGGTGGATTCCTGCCAGGAGGCTAGCTTCCTTCACGGGACTCTGCCAATCCGTGTACTTGGCGGTACCAGCAGCGCGGCTCTACCTACGGGAGCTCTACTTCGTGCTGGCAGAGAAACGCAGCTGGGGAGCAAAGGTAAAGATCTCTTGTGTAGCTCGGGGGGACTTAGAATGGTGGTCCAAGCTGCCTGTGATGAGCAGGTGGAACGGGCGCAAGATCTGGAGGTCCCTGACGAGAGCGAAGGTGCACACCGACTCCTCGATGATGACCTGGGGAGGAGTACTGAACCTCAAGTTCCCCGCGAGAGGTTTCTGGTCGGACGAGATGCGCAACTGGCACATCACGCACTTGGAGCTGGAGGCCGTGTACAAGACAGTGCAGGCGTTCCTAAAAGAGCTGGAGGGCAAGGTCGTACGACTCTACTGCGACAACCAGGCAGTGGTGGCGATGCTCTCACACTTCACCAGCCGCAACCCCGACCTCATGAGGAGGATGTGACGCCTCTGGTTGTTGCTGGACCTGCACGACATCGAGCTGCAGGCGCGCTACATCCGCAGCGAGGCCAACGTGTGGGCAGACAATCTTTCTCGCTGCGAGGACCTGGACGACTGGAGACTCAATCGAGACTGGTTCGTGTGGGCCAACAAGCAATGGGGCCCCTACACGGTGGACAGGTTCGCTTCCGAGATCTCCGCGCAGCTTCCTCGGTACTACGCTGCGTGGAAGGACCCGAAGTGCGAAGGAGTGGACTCTTTGACGTACGACTGGCGGGGGGAGAACAATTGGGTGAACCCCCCGTGGGCGCTGCTGGACGAGGTGGCGCACAAGCTGCGAGAGGAGGGGGCCGCTGCTACGGTGGTGGCTCCGTACTGGCCGGGACAGTCCTGGTTCAGGGAGTTGGAGGCCCTGGCCACCGAGGTGGTGATCATGCCACGACGCAGGGACTTATTCACTCCGAGCAGGCTGGGAGGGTCCGAGCTGCTCGGGCCCTCAAAATGGGACGCTGTGATGTTCTTCATCGAGGCGCGCCCGTGAGTTACTACGCTGCTGAAGTGCGAAGGAGCTCTGCTACGAGTACGACAGCGGGCAAGGTGACCGTGGGCTCTAAAATCGAGGTGTTCTGGAAGGACGATGACTGCTTCTACCCGGGTGTGGTGAAGGAGTTCAACGAGGACGGGAAGGCGCACGTGCTGTACGACGACGGCGACGAGGAGACACTGGACCTGTCCAAGGAGAACTTCAAAATCATTAACAGCTCGGGCGTGTCGGAGCTGACGGACGAGGCAGCGGACGCGGACGGCGAGAACATCGATTGCGGAGGCGACTACGAAGAGAACAAGCGCGGTGGTGCTGTACAAAACTTCCTCACGCACTCACTCTGTGAGCGGTGGAGGAGTGAGTTGGGACAGTCCCGGCTCACAGAACTGGCAGTGAAAATGCAGAGAAAAGCGCTGCTGGACACGACGATGAGCAACTACGGACCGAAGGCGCGGCGCTTCATTTTATTTTGTGAGCAGCACCAACGGCCGTGGCTGCCAACAAGGAGGCGACTGTGTTGTTGTACATCGCCTCTGTGTTGAAGGACGGGGGCATCAAGTCAGCTTCCTTGCAGCCGTACCTGTCAGCCATCAACAACTACCACGAGGACCTGTGATTTCCTGGACCAGCGAAGGGTCGTGCTGTGACCCGAGCTGTGAAAGGGATGGCAACCATCCAGGCGGAGCTGGCGGTGCAGGAGGAGAACATCGAGACCCAGCGAACTTGGCTGCCAGCGGGACACGTACGACGTGTACACGAAGCAGCGCTGAAGCTGACTCCGCGATCTTCTGAAGAGCTGCGGCTGCTACGGGCGTTCTCCTACGTGGTCGTTGCCTTTGTGACTTTTGGCAGACCGGACACGGGGACTTCGTTGTCAAAACAGCACGTTCATTGTGGTGACAGTGAATTCTCTGTGGTGCTGCTGAAAGAGAAAGGACGGCGACATCACCTGGTGAAGAGACGCCTGTGCATCCCCTGGAGGGGAGTGACTCTTTTGAAGGAGCTGATCGAGCACTGGGAGTTTCACCGTGACACAGCTTGGAGCAGATCTGAGATGACTCAACCTGACGCCTACTGGCTGCTACCCGAGGACCCGTAGAACTTCAAGGCTTCAGTTGCCATTGACTGGATTGGTCTGGCTCTCAGCGAGCTGGCTTGCAGACCCCCGGAAAGGAGTAATTTTTCTGCACACAGTACTCGGAAGGGTGCCACGACGTGTGCTCGAGCTGTAGGTGTGACAATGGAGAAAGTGTGTTTCTTTGGAGGCTAGTCACAGTTCTCTTCGGCAGTGCAACACTACATTGGCCCGACAGCTTTGAGGGACGGCAGACATGAACTACTACTTCGAGTGGTTAACATGGTCACAGTGACAGAGATCAGATTTCTTTTGTGTGCCTCACAGTTTCATCTTTGGTTTCATGGAAAATGAGGATTCGAGCAAAAGAGAAATGTTCAAATTGGAGTGCAACAGAATTTTTGTGGTTTCAGACTTTCAGAATCCGTGACTCCTGCTGCAGTTGAGCTGAATGACACATGTAGCTCCGTGACACAAACAGGATGTACAAGTAGCCACGAAGCGACACGCCTATTCAGCTCTGTTCCTTTTGCTCTTCCCACCGCTCCCGACCCAGAGGACTCTTTCCTTTTGGTGACTTGCACAGACAGTCTGGACATCTAATCAAACTTGAATTTAGAAAGCATTTAAAAAAGCACAAAATGCATTTTCAAACACTTTACAAAATCATTTAATGAAATGTATTGCAGTGCCTGCCTTTGGCAAATGAGGATTCGAGCAAAAGAGAAATCACACAAATACCAGCATTTCAACAATATATCGAGTATGCAAAGATTTGGTCACGCATGCTGATAGAACGGTGCATGTAGTCATGATAGCTTCGCCGTACCTTTAAACACACCGCTTGAAAATCATGGCACACACAAAGAAGTCTTTAATCTGAGCATGTAGACTATCAGCACGATGACTGATTTGCAAAAGTAACTTCAGGTAAGAAATCCTGAGTGCTTGAGTCTCTTCGGCAAGGGTACACAAGGGATGAAGCTCAATCCGATGATCGTTGAGGGGCCCGGTGACCCCTTATAGGGTCATCAAGATGATTGTGATCATCCCAATCTAAGCATGACTTTTTTCAGACTGCTTTTAAAGTTGGGACTCAATCCAGCTGCAATGATATCTCCGGGCGCAGCAAGATGACCCACCAAACATATATATATATATCATGGATTGCATACCGTCGTCATTTGGATAGATCCCGCCACCGGGTTGTCCATCCATGAAACGTCATGAATACCACCATTGTTCCGCAAGCCCAGGTCAGGTTGCAAGTCCGCATGCTCATCATTTGAGAGGCTTTCTGCACACACCGTTCCAGCCAGTTGAGCGGCCGCATCAAGTGCCAAATGCGTCGATTGTGGCAGCTTATCGAAAGTTCAGAGCAGCTCCACTCAACTCCATTCAAATCTCAACCTCTACACCTTCTAGGCTTCTCAAAGAGATTCGAGCCGTTGACTATCTTCCCACACGAAATTGTGAAGTGTCCGCCAAAGATCGTCAAAGCATGCATGCTCTCACACAAGCGAACAGCTGATGGTACACATGCTCTCACACAAGAGAACAGCTGATGGTACACATGCTCTCACAC
>LGRX02013625.1:0-38582 GCA_001247695.2 Cymbomonas tetramitiformis
GGTGGTGCCCACAGGTTTGAGCCAATTCTGCACCCCTTGGTTCGCGCCATACTGGTGCAGAAAGCTCCCGGGCGGGACGGGCAACGAGTGGAAGAGGGGACTGGAGGGTGGATAGATAGGTTCCGGTGGTGCCCACAGGTTTGAGCCAATTCTGCACCCCTTGGTTCGCGCCATACTGGTGCAGAAAGCTCCCGGGCGGGACGGGCAACGAGTGGAAGAGGGGACTGGAGGGTGGATAGATAGGTTCCGGTGGTGCCCACATGATTGAGCCAATTCTGTGGTGTGGTGGACATTCATTCATCCGACTTGCAGCCAATGCTTGCGTGTGTTACCCACAGGCATGTCTTCTGGCTCGTCGCTCTCCCCACCCTTCATCATGGGTGCGGTGGACATTCATTCATCCGACTTGCAGCCAATGCTTGCGTGTGTTACCCACAGGCATGTCTTCTGGCTCGTCGCTCTCCCCACCCTTCATCATGGGTGCGGTGGACATTCATTCATCCGACTTGCAGCCAATGCTTGCGTGTGTTACCCACAGGCATGTCTTCTGGCTCGTCAATCATTTCCCCTCATCCCCTCATAGCTGCGTCTCATTCCTCATGCTTGCCCATCACCCCCTCTTCCGTCCGGGGGTCCGTTGTCCGACTGTTTCTCACCGTATATTTGGTGTTCTCTGTGCCGTAGCTTGCACACCCAAACCCACAAGCAAATCCAAATTCCTCAAGATCAGCTAGGCGCCGATCTGCACACCGCCAGCGAAAGGCGATGCTTTCCCAGGCGGCAGCGCAAGATATTCATGCCGCACCCCACCACCACCTCAACACACCTCTGCAGTTTCCTGGTTTCCATCACGACCTATCGGTGGAATCCCTTTCAAAACGGTTTCTGAGTGGAGATCCGGATGCATGCCTCAGCAATACGTGCAAGGAGAAACGGTTCGAGGTGATACGCACCGTGCATGGAGAGGAGATCCGTCCACGGGATTGGTATTATTACTTTGCACCGGAGCGCACTATACCTCTATACGACGTTGGATGCGTGACCCGGAGTTCTGCAAGCTACGGGCCCGGCGGGATGCCCGCACTGGACGTGACTTCTGGACGGCAGCGCTGGCCAAACACATTGATCACGTCACAGGAGGTGCCTTGCTATCGCCGTCATCGTTTACAGCTGAAGATCCTCCTCCGCAGGCGGGGGATCCAGGTGTGGAGTACGCGGAGCACCGCTCGATGGTAATCTCGCCCGGGGCGGACGACGCCCAATTATGGGTCTCTGACATCGGGTGCGACATCGGCCGGCACAGTTGCTGTAGTGTACTGATTTCACTGTTCCTTTGTGTAAATATAGTGAGAAATGTTTTTATTGCGAGCAGGTCATACTCCATGGGCGTTGGTGTGCTTAAGTGCGATGATCTGCATATCACGGTACGCCCAATCAGAATGTCGATGCAGTGACGCGTTGGTTGGCCTATGGGGTGACAAAGCTTGAATGTAGGCAATACAGTGAGACGCACACACACACACACACACACACAGAACCACAGGATGGATTCATGTGTGCGAGTAGATTCCATGATTCATGTGTGGAACAGTGCATTAGCAATCATGTTCATCGCATGTATGTGTAAGCAAACCCAAACTGGATGCTTGCAGGCTCGGCAACGTGACAAGTGGCATCGGAATCTGTGGATCACACGCGGCCCTCGGCAGAAGGAGAAGAACCCTCTTGTGATATGGGGGCAATTTGAAAGGGATATGCAACGCCTTGCGACGGGATTTGACGTGTACGACAGTTTCCTCAAAAGGACTTACACGTTGAAAGTATTCTTAGGAATGGTGCATGCGGATTCGGTGATGCGGATCACAATGGGGCAGTTCATGGGAGTCGGCAGCTACCGGGCGGATGCGTACAGCCTTTTCGAAGGGACGAGCGGCCCCGGCGGGAAGGGAATGTATTTCAAGGGGTATGCCAAGCCGGTCAAACTACAAATGACAACAGTGCAGGGAAAACCTGAGGTATATGCCGATGAACAGCTGCTCATGCTTTCTAAAGAGGGGCATGCAGCGTTGGTTTCGAGAACCATTCATGGAGGGGAATCCCCGCAATCTACTGGACGGCACGGGCGTGGCGCGCTCGAGCGAATCCCATACTTCGACCCCATGCATGGTTACGCCGTCCCCTTCGGCCACTGCGTCTTATACGGGGTGGTGAAGAGATTTTGGAAGCTGCTGTTGGGCAAAGTGACAGGGGTACCCGACTCAACCTTAACTTTGCCTAAGACGATTCAGGACGAAATGCAAGCTCGGGCGAAGCTCGTGAAACCTCCGCACGACGTCATACGCAAGTACAACGATATAGTGCAGTATTTCGGTGAGTGTACGAAGTAGGCAGAGCAGGGACGTGTGCCACTTCTTGATGCAGTTTCCGTTGTTGAGCTTGCTATGAGAGGCGTTAGGAGACTTATGCGTAGAATGTCTTATACTAAAGCACCTTGTTTGATCCTGAGTGACAGGCATGTACACAATGGAGGATGTCCTGAACTGGGTCGTCTACTTCAGCCCATTGGTGATCGGTGATCAACTCGCAAAATGGAATATGGCGATGGAGGATGCCTGGCAGCACCTTCGCCGAGCCGTGCTGCACTATGTGCGAGCTTCGGGCACGCACACTGGGTGGACTACTGCGGACGTGGAAGCAGCTAGAGTCGCAGCACGCGAACACCTCCGGGAGCACGCAAATATCCTGGAAAACACAGGTATAATGAAGCTGCTGACATACAACTTGAGGCTGGCAGTGGTGTACCTGTTTCGGCAAGAGCACTATTTGGGTGAGGTTGGTGCCGCCATGGAGATGTGGGTGGAGCGTGCCATCCAGCGTCTAAAGGGTGTGGCAAAGGATACGCACGTGAAAAACCGACCTGTGGAAGCTCTCGTGAATTCTATATGTGAGGACGATGCCCTAGATGACTACTGTTACAGATATCCAAACTTGCGCAAGTTGGATGTCTTGGCGGCAAAGTTATTTGGCAAGATCGCTGTCAGCCGTGCAACGGATCCCGCGGCAGAAGATGAGGATGCGCCCTGCTATTTTCTGGGCGCAGGGAGGCACCTATCTCCCACAACTCTTTCATGCAACCTTCGCCTGCAACTTGATGGTCTGGTGTCAACTTACACGAATGTAATGCCTGGGGATTATGAAATCATGGTCTACCTCAGGATGTCCCTAGACAAGGAGGTGATGTTTTCTTCCCAATACATGCGAACCACCAAGCGAATCTCCTACCACGTGTCTCTCTCTGGTACCGTCAGTGGGTTTGGCGAGCTAGGTCTGCCAGCAGGCTACCCTTACGCACAAATTCTTGCATACTACCTTGTGAGAAACTCTGCAACACAGCGGGTGGTGTGTCGCCTAGCACGGGTCGTTGCATACAGAGAAGTCGAAGACGAGTACTACGCAAAGCAAGGGGTAACGGTGGTGGACAAACAGAACGGTGTAGAGCTCATCGTTCCATGTGCCGCCATCCTCACGAAAGCCATGTTTCTTGATCGCCCTGGCAGTCAGCACTACCACGTCATGCACCTGTATCATCAAATACGCACAGGCAGTTACTAATGGGACCACCGGATTCACCTTATCATACCCAGCGCAGCCAGCTTCCAACATCGTCCAGTAAGTTGAGCAAACCTTCTCTGAAGTATTGCCCAATAGCCTTAGTAGCAAATGTAGAGGAGCACGTGTGTGGAGCCAGTGAAGGACTTTCTCATACAGTATGCACCAATGGCAGAGCTGCAAATTAGGGTTTCCTATATATCTAGCCAATAGCAGTGCACCGTGCCTATGGTTTCCTAAATATTGGACCAATGAAATAGCTGCAAATTAGGGATTCCTAGATATCTAGCCAATAGCAGTGCACCGTTCCTATGGTTTCCTAAATATTGGACCAGTAAAATTGCAGTATATTAGGTTTTCCTAAATATCTAGCCAATAGCAGTGCACCGTTCCTATGGTTTCCTAAATATTGGACCAATAAAATAGCAGTATATTAGGTTTTCCTAAATATCTAGCCAATAGCAGTGCAATGTGCCTATGGTTTCCTAAATATCTAGCCAATAACAAAGCAGTATGCCTCAGATTTCCTAAATATGACAGCGGTTTTATATTATGTCATTTCCCTAAAACTTGATTTATACGGATATATATATTTACCTTGTCCAATCACTATTTACCCAGCTTTAGGAGGACCCAATGTTTACATACAGTAAGGTTTATACTTAAGTATGTGTCATAATGTCATATTTAGGAGATTTTAGTAAAACTTTAGGGAAACTTTAGGGAAACTTTAGGGAAATTTAGGGGATTCTTTGTTCAAGTGTCGGTGAGGGCGTAGTAGGCGGTCTTCAGCTGTTTCAGAAGTGGAGCGACGTCAGGGGTAGTGGAGCGCGTGTTGTAGGCGCTGGTGTTGTCGTCCATGATGTGCTCGATCCTGGTTGGATGGGGGAAGTGCTTGGCCATCTCGATGTTCCAATGGCGTTACTTCTGGAATAGTTTCCAATTCCTTCGTGGTGTCAAACATCTTGTCCGAAGTAATGGCGACTGAAGATGGTGTCGAAGATGAAGTAGTTCTACTCGCCAGAGTGCGAGCTAGTAAGGTGGCGTCCTTGCACTCGTCTCGTACTTTGATGAGGTCGTTGATGACAGTTTCGTCGAGTTGGTCAATGTCGTTGAGTTCCTCCTTCGTGACGTAACTCTCGTAGATCTCGTCGGTTTGGGCAGATGAGCGTTGAAATGCGGATCCAAGCGAGGCGAGGGCGGTGGAGAGCTCAGCGACGGTGGCGGTGAGCGCATGTACATCTTGGAGAAGGGCGTTGGTCGTGATGGAGACTTCTTCGAGCGTTGGAGATGTCGCAAGAGGTTGACGTGATGTGAATAAACGTCGTTGAGCTTGTGGGTTACGCTCTTCAGTTGGTGGTTGGGATCCCGGTGTTGTTGTAGGTGTGAACGACGACATGGTAGACCTTCCAGACCGTTGGAGTTGGGGAAGGTGACGATGTTGCGCTTGTCGTTCTCGTAGGGTTGTAGATGAAGATTTTTGTTAAGTTTTAGCAATTTTCAAAAAATTGGCCAGCGCTTCCGCCGTAATTGCTCGTAATGAACCTAAAATCTAAGGCGTCCCTCAAATTTTGGCAGAGCGATGTGATAATTTAGAACGCGCTTTCACATTGGAGTTTGATGAAAGGCCGAGAGGGCAATCGTAAAAGAATTCCCAATCATAAAAGGTAAAAAGCAATGTAAAATGTACGCCGGGTTGACCTGCGGAGTGTTAGTTCAACCGCAAAAGGCAATCATCAAATAATTTTGCCGACTGCCAGTTAAAGACGCTTTTCGCGGCTAATTTGAAATCGGGCTAATCAGAAAAAGCAGTGGTGCGAGGTGGTTTAACATAACCTAATATAGTTTGAAACACATACAGGGTATAATATTCTGTATATCGGTGTTTTTCAACTATCGCTGTAAGCAAAAATATGAGGCTTGCACGTGTGATATATGTCTGTAAAAGATATAACATATGAGAGTAAGAGAGTCTAAGTAGCTTATGCTACGTGCGCTGTGTATTGTGTAAGGCTGTACGAGTACGGCTACGGCAACGCTCGAGTACTCTAACACGTGGCTCGCGGTCTCTATCGCTGCGACTCGCGGTCTCGAGCCGAATAATGCAGTCATCTGTCACATGCATCGAGGAATGGCATACAGGGGGCAGTACTGGATATCTAGTCCCCCGTGAATCAGCCCGTCTTTCAGTCATGTAAAGCGTTCAAAAATTCATTATATATATGTGGAATACGACTTTTACGTGCAGGATGGAAATTCTAGTATATCCTCACCCGTATTTGCACATCAAGGGCAGATTCCCTCCCTAGAAATAAGGTGTGAAATTTAGCAAAAATATAGGGGTTCAACCCCAAACCCAAACTTCAAGGTGTATATATGAACCAATATGTATCGAAAACGTGCACAATCTTTTGCGCATGGTTGGATATTGTGTTAGGGTTCAAATTGGTAGGCTGACAAGCTTGTCATACGCCAAATTCGATTGGATAAAAATTATGAAAAGATAAGAGGTATTTATCACCGTCCTTCAAGAGTCGCAACCCAAAAATGGTAGGGTGCCTTGTACAAATGCATTGGATATATGCATTATATGACGATATAAGGTACGTAGCGCACATTGGCACTAAGTTTAGGTCCTAAGGGTACTGCGATACGGAAGATAGGGTCTCCGACCGTCAAGAGAACGCCCAAAAAAATCCCGAAGCTCCGGTCCGTGTGATAGGACCGGACGCGATTTCCGGTCCTATGACAAGGACCGTCGGGCAGTAGCCATGCGGGCACAATAGAGCATGCTATGATGGCGGCCATGAACTAGGCTAACTTGACGCTTGAGCTTAAAGTCCGAAACTCTGGGTATGCAATTTGCCTAGCTAATCAAGTCTGAAGGATTGTTGTGCTCCACCCATGGTGGTGGCAAACTAACGATATGTAAATAGTAGTGTAATATATGTGGTAGTAGGTTGAACACCCTAATTTATCGATATCACTGATATATATATATATATATATATCTCGATATATATGATATATATAAATATCGGTTAGAACCGATAGATATCAGTATCAGTCGACAACTTTTTAGCACATATCAATATCTGACGACAACACGGTAGGTCATATCAGTATCCGAGTCGACAACTTTTTAGCACATATCAATACCTGTCGACAACTCGATAGCTCATATCAGTATCTGTCGACAACCATTTTTAATATATCAAAATGTATCGATCGATATTTTTTTGCAACCGATACTGTCCCTTGCTCAACAGGCGTGGTCACAAGAACGTCGGGATCGTTGAAGAAGTCGAAAGCCGTAGGGGCCTCAATCGTGGATGTCGGTTTCGAACGTACTAGGGAGGATGTCCCCACGATACGGCGGGGTCGATTGCCAGTAGATGGGGTACTGTGCGAAGCAGTCGGTGACGGCGACGGAGATGCACCCTGGCGCGCACGTGCTGCGCGTAGGGCGGAGCCAACCCCTTCACGTCGGGCGGTAGCCATGTCGGGCAAAAAGTAATGTCGGTCCAGCTAAATCGTGACGCGCATACTGTGCGTGAAGTGTCGGTAAATGTCGGGAAAAGCGAAGTGTCGGGAATGTCGGAGGTGACCGATGCGAAAGCAAGGCGGTCGTTGTCGGTAAGTGTCGGTAAAAAATAATAATAATAAAACATAATAAAACATTTACGCTAGCAACGGGGACAAAGTCCTGAGAGTGCGGTATCCCTGCAAAGCAGGCGTAGTGAAAACACCAGGGGCTACTCCCTCTGCTATAGCGCGCCCACAAAGGGGCTCAGCCCACTTTTCAGCAGGGTGACATCTAGAGAAAAAGCTGTGTGCTAGGCAATAAAAAACTCTAGAAGATGGAGAAGCAGCCATGGCCGGGTGGGTGGAGGGGTGGCTGAATCTGAGCGGTGGGGAGGGAAGTCGAAGAATTAAGGGGGTTTTTGGAGACGTTGAGGAAGGTGGCCAGGTGGGCGGGGGAGAGGGGGGTGGCGGGGGAGGGGAGGGGGGGACGGCCCTCCCTTGGGAAACGAAACCATCTTATATTGCAAGACTTTTGAAAATTATTGCAGGAGGGTTTGAAGAAAGTCGTTTGATCATGTGCACGGCTTCTGCTTTCTCATGGTTTCACTGCTCGAGATGTCAACTGTATGCGGGTCAGTGTTTAAGGTGGTGGTGGTGTTTAACAGAAACACGTCTCGCCTATTTTTGGTGTGTTGCCTACAAATTCTTGAAAGTTTTTTAAGGAGTGGTTTAATCTTACCACGGGGGACACCTATCGTGTTGAGGACAGTACCAAAAAGAGGAGGGAGGTATCCCATGAGAGTAAGAACTTTGTGTCTGTTACCCATCTGTTGGCTATAGCCAACATTAGGGCCCCTTATGTTGGCTGGAGCCAACATAAGCCTTGCTGACAATGCCGGGAGCTGTCGGTATCGGATTGTACATTTTATTAGCTCAAAATGACGGCGGGGATGTTCTCTTCCACACATGCGTTATCAACATTGGGACGCTCGAAATCATCGGCGAGAATTTGGGTCACTATTCAAGAGAATGTGAAATTTTGTGAAATTTCCAAGGAATTTTGGGTGTTTACATACCCATGTTACTTCGATCGATATTTTGAGGGTCAAGATGAACTCGGATGAAAGTTTTGACAAGACACTCCAGAAAGAGCAGCTCGAGATCTTGACAACACAGGTGTCCGATTTTTCAATGCCCTTCTCATGCCGCTCACATTGCACAATTTTCTTATGTCGGCTGCAGCCAACATAATGAGCATTTTGTATTTTCGCGATCATACCCCAACTCTAGGGCACAATTATGCAAGCCCCCATGGGTGTAAGAAGGTATACCACGTATTGACATTTTTTTAAAGGTCTAGTAGCCCTTCAAACAACATTACTTTGGGGCAATATGTACCATTAACCATGAGTAATATGCTTCGGAACTTTGGGTTTTATGTTGGCTGCAGCCAACATAAAGATGGGTAAGAGACATTTGGGCCATTTCACGGTGCTCATGAAGGGCTTGGAATTTGCATTGGTGATTGTCGTGTCGTGGTGACCACCATAATAGGGCTCAATATCACTCTGATGATAAGGAGGGTCTTGAGTGGGCCATGGGCAAAGCGAAGAGGGAAGTACCTTGTCGCTTTCGTTCAGAACTTCATTCCAAATATCAGGGCTGACTCCTGTGTATTCTAGCCTCTTCTTCGTGACTCTGGACTTGGGAAGGACGTTAAGGAACCATCTGGCAATCCTTTTCTGTGTTGGCCTCCAGTCAAAGGCTGGTTGAGTATCACTGGGTGCACTGTCTATAGCTATGATAACAACATCCGAAAAGTCATCCTTATAGCATCCGCCACCTGGAAGAACGTAGGGGTCATCACCCGTCCAATAGCCATGCGGGATAAATGGAATAGTGTTATGCGGGAATCTGAAAACAAGTTTAAAGCCTTTATCGAACCATCTTTTTTGGTTTTTGGGAGACAACGGAAGAATCCATGTTCCTGAAAATCCAGAGACGGTGTCGGCCGCTTTATGTCCCATTTCCAAGGTAGTCATAACCGCCGAAGATTTACCCTTATCTTTCCCATCAAATAAAGGGGGATTTCCGTAAACGATTCTGCCAATGCCTGTTATCGGGTCCACGTAGGCGGCATCCCAAGCGAGACCATCAAAGCCAATTTTCCCATGATGGCAGAAGGGCCTGAGGGCTTTTTTCATTCTTGTGGTGGGTATGCATCTTCTCGAGTGAATTCTAGGGTGGGCATTTAGTGGGTTGGAGAAAAGTTCACACCCGTTTTTGTCGAGGTTTCTGTCATCCACCAAAATATCTAAGAGGCTTCTTCTGATTGCGTAGCAGTTTTTAGGATCTCCCGATTCAAACTTACATGCATTGAGTGCTTCATGAATATCGTGTGCCCTATTCGAGTACTCCGCAAGTGAGCATGGGACTGCTTTGTTGGAAAGGCGGTGCCAGGCCAGAAGTTTCCAAAACTCTTTCTTTTGGACATATTGGAGTTCGGGATATTTAATTGTCCCCGTGACATGGTCCACTTCGGGTTTAGCGGTCACAGCAATGGTATTCTTTTTTGAACTTGATGGACGGTACATGCTAGCTTCCGGGAGAGCGTGTAAGTATAATTCCTCATTCATTTCCTGTCTTAGGTCAGCAAGTGGAAAAAGTTTCGATGGTTGTGTTTTGATGTATGTGGTACCTTTTCCAGGGTTTAGTAGTTTGGGCTTTTCTGAGATTTCTTCAGCAATGATTTTCCTTAGTTCGCCATCTTGGGTTGTTCTAAGACTATACAAACTATTATTATGTCCTGAGCATTCAAGTTGGATGTGTTCGAAGGTGCATTTTGTATTCTGTTGGCAGTAGGGGCAGTTTTCAGTTTCGATTTTCCCCAGTTTAAATAAACGTGCTGGAGAGGCTTGGAGACCCAGGAGTTCTCTGCTTCTAGAAGCGGTGAAAGCTTTAGGTGTTATTTTGGAAATATCTTTAGTGGGGGTGGTGTTATTCTCGTTGAGCATCCTCAAGTACTTCCCTTGAGACTGTAGAGTTCTCCAATTATGATAGTGTGAGAGACGTTGAATTCTTCTAATGCGACTGCGGATATCCCCTAAAATAGGGACCTCGAAAAAGAATAACGAGAAGGGCAGTTCCTCGGCAGGGTCGTAGCGGGAGATGTCTAAACAACCCCCTCTGAATGAGGCTCTTTTAGCAGTACGGTCCACTCTGTCATGGATTTTGTCATTATTGTGACCCCTGATCCATTTAAGGATGATTTTACTGTGGTCTCCTTCACTGTAGAAGCCAAGTTCTTCTAATAGTAGGCGAACAGCCTGCACATCTCTGCGATTAGCTTCGCGTAATTTGTCCCGGGCACTCATGGATCTGCCATCCTTTGTTACAGCAAATATTGCAGCCATGGAGTCAATGGCATGTACCATTGGAGTCATGGATTTGAGGAGTTTCTCTTTTTGTTCTGTGAGTAAGAATCGCAGTCCCGCAATTTCAGCAGATGTGTTGCTAGGGTTTTGGATATCTTCCTTGATAAGAAGCCCCGGTGCGGCGAAAGTTCTTGAGGGGGGGATATTCATCTTCCGAACAAGTGGCATTCCGTTGTCAAAGTTTTTTATGGCATATGCTGCACCACTGCATGCTGATTTTTTACCAGCAAATAGGGAACCATCGCTTGCCATAGCATAATCCTCCATTTGTTTGCTCTTTTCAGCGAAGAGGGTAGATTCTTCTTCTGAGTCGCTAGGGCAGCTGTATTCACTTTCTTCTTCCGCAGTTTTGTTTTTCATTCTGGCAATAATGGTCTCATACTGTCTGTCTGAGATGTAATCATAGTGTGAGTTACGTATCACTGACTTTAGCAAGAACAGAAGAGGGCGGGTCCATATGGTCATTATAATCGAAAATGGAACCTGCTGGAACTAGGATGCAGCCGTCATTGGTGATGCTATATTCAAAGTCGTATTGAAGACTGCTGGTTCCTTCGATTCTGACAAAGACATTAGGGTTTTTGGCATTGTTACTGTATTCTGTATATTGTATTGGCATGGCCTCTAAGTCAATATTGGTAATGTGAATAAGAGAGATAGAACCTCGGTCACCATTTCCTTTCCAATGAAACTCACCCGTGTCCGGGGGTACTATGTTGTCTCTATATTGTTTCTTGACATATCTGGCCTGTGGGTCCAAATCTACGGGGTTTTGAAGCATTTCCTTTTCGATTGCGGTTAGCCATCCAGGGGGTCTATTACCGTTCAGCCTGAAAAAGCCTTTGCTTTCTTGCCAGTTTTTCAACATTCCACCGCAGGGAGTCAGAAAGGAACCTGTGTGCTTAAGGTTATATGTTGGTAGGAGTGTCGGTAAAAATGTCGGGATAGAGTCACTGTCAGGGATATGACCGATGACATATGTGGCATACATGTCATACATGTCATACCATGTCATGTCATGTCGTGTCATGTCATATGTTATAATGACATACAGTCGTCAGTACGGTCGATCGTGACATGTACAGTCATACTATCTGTCATCCACTCACCATGAGTGATATCTGTCATCGAGAGGCTGATCACAGCATCTCGATGATGAAGCAAGACAGTTCTTGAAGAACAAACTGTTCTGAAGGGACTCGTCTTCGCTTCAAGCATGAATTGAACACCATGCGGATATCATATGGCTTATTCGATCAGCCGATACTGTTGTTCACCCAATGCCTTCGGGTTCACAACCCAATGGTGGTAACGCTTGAGAAGCGTGGGGGCATTGGCGTATATGAGAGAGCATTGAGCTCGAGCAGCACTTCTGGATATCAGACTGCACGCATACCCACCAAACTCTTGCGCGTGCTATTGTCGTTCAATAATAGCCGTGCCATACATATCGCTCGCATAGCGAGCCCTAACAGTGGTATTCTACTCGTCCACGCGACGAACGAGGACACATAAGTGTGTCCAGTGCAGCAATAGGGATATATTGTATATTGTGTATGTAACAGGTTCGCGGTGTTCGCGCATACATACAGGCGACAGCGATCGCACATATACGACCATATATCGAATAACAACATCCGCTGCAGAATCAACAGCGAACGGAGTGCGCGAGGAATTACCGTCGCGAACGCATTCGCTCGCATAAATATCGACAGAGTATAACAGCGACAAGGTGTGCTTTTTGCATACAGATCGCACACATATGCTGTTATCATTCGCAGGGTTGTACGATATGCGACATACGGACGCGCGAATGATCAAATCGTCATCAGTGTGTATGATCCGTACGCGCGATGGCATTCGTACCATGCGACACATACCGGCGACAGAGATGTTCACCATTCGCAGCGCATACATCAGCGACAGTGATAATTCGCTATTCGCACTAATTGTTCAGTGCAGCGCACGCATCAAAAATTTCGTTATTGCAAATGGTTTGCAAAAATCGCTCGTCTACGCGCATACGATGATTTAGCTTGTCAGGATATACGCACACCTGCTATGATTTCATCATGCTCAGATGACGCGCGATGAGGGTGCATAATTTATATATGCAGCACGCTATTCGTCAATATCTGTGATACGCACACATAGCATACAGAGATGATGTTTGTTCAATTACTGGCAAATGTACATACAAAGTTTGCAGTCGGACACATAATATGACATCAGATGAATATTGATGCTGTGCAATCATATGTGTGTGTACTATGCAGCATACATCATATATGCAGCATACATCACATATGCAACATACACCATCCATACAGTATATACCAAGTGTATGCAGCAATACCATGCATCACAATACCATGCAGCAATACCATGCAGCACAATGCCATGCAGCAATACCATGCAGCATGATTCCACCATGTTATACATTGACATATGCACACATGTATACAGCCAACTTGATCACGATAACAGTTGGCATGCATATACATACATACCAGATATTGCATTAAATATCACATAGCATACCTGCTGTGCAAGTCTAAACTATAAACGAACCCACTTGGTATAAGGTGCCGATCATGATCTTAAGACAGTAATTAGCTCAGTATTCCGTGACGTAGGATTTGGGATGGGATACTGTTCTACTGTTGATCAATGAAAGGAATACTCACCAGAGCCATGTGTGAAATATACCAAGCAACTCGTCATTCACGATGAGATATGCAGGATTACATACACTAACCAAGTTGATATATATCATGTTAGCTACATGTTGTTAGTGGTATACAGATCATCTTATGTGATAAATCAATTTGCTAGTGTACTAAATCAGCAAGTACCTATATAATACATAGGTATAGTGTACTAAATCAGAAAGTACCTATACAATACATAAGTCACTGACATCATTATGTATGTTGACATTACACTGACTCACTAAGTGTACATGATCAAGTATTATATCAACATATGATACATAGATGCCATCCAACAAACACATGTGCGTGTCGGATGTCAAGCGATGGCGATGCATATGGGACAGGATAAAACAACCTGCTGAAGGGCTGGATGGAGATATCTCCAGACCCGAAGGCAGTATACAGTGCTCAAATAAACAGTTGGTCACTGTTGAGCACTGTTCATGCATCCCACACAATCGCTGGAGCAACTTCATTATCTACTTATGCATCATGACAATTGAGTCAGAAACCTGATCACAATTCAGTGCATACTTTGTACAGTAAATCAGAAATTCAACATGATATCTGACAAAGTAGATAGTAGAAATACTTTGAGCATTTGCTCCAACTACTTAGTATCTGCGTGGCAACACCACCCAGAGAACTATCATAGATCCAAAGATATAAAGCAGATCTCCAGCAGACTCACTCGTGAGACTTTGCAATGCGATCGACTGCCAAAGACAGGCGACAGAACCAAGGAGTAATCTCGCCTGAAAAGGTCATCTACGGAGTTGATAGTCCTAAGTAAGTTAAAAACTATTTGACAGACATCAGCCAGTGACTATAAGTCATTGTTGATAAAACACACATTATCACCACTGTTTGCATGGTCGTGGGTTTCAATCAGCAAAACCCCATGTGTTGACCATCACATATCTTCACGAAAATGCCATGAAAAATATCATGTGTAAAAGTGAGATATGTTACATGAGTTATGTAAGATGCACATAACACACACACTGCTATATATATATATATATATGGCCAAAATCAGTGAAAATGGGTAAAATCCCATTGCGGGAGATTTCAAAATTGAAATTTGGACTCCATTTTTTCACGGAATATCATTTTATACCTATCAAGGTACCTGAAAACTATTATGTGCACATTCATATCTCATGTAAAACCCTAAAAATATTGTGTGTAACACCTAGGGGTGTACATAGTGGCTGTGGCTGAATGCGTGAAAAACTCACACGCATGATTTCAAAATGAAAAATTGGGTTTGTTATAGGAAGAATGATCTGGTAATATATTTGTAACGGGTAAATATATTAGCAGTAAAGCACAGAAAACACGCAGGGCCGGGTGCTCGGAACGGTGATAACATAAAACTGATAAGTTAGGCTAACTAGCAGGCTAACTGGCAGGTCACGGATCGGTGTCACGGCTAACTGGGTGTCACATGTCACACACACGGCGAGGGGTGAAACAGGGAGAAGCAGGCCCCCATACAGTGGGGGGGAAATCAGCTTCCCCGTGACACCACCTCACCCCGAAGGTGTGAGTGGACATCCCGAAGCAAGCAAACCCTAAATCCTAACCCAAGTTACTAGAACGTTTAGGCCTAAGGAGCCTTTCTCAACCCAACTAGAAGCACATCCGTGCATGGGGCGTTGCCTAAATTCCTAGTACATAGGGCAAGCATCTACAAGCCGCGGCGTGATTGCGGAATGGCGGCGGCGGAGTTCTCGATTGCAGAAGTCCTCGAGCGCCACGAAAACGATGAATCAGCCAATGCCCACGCGGTGCCAAAGCCAAAAGCGGCCTGGCACCACCAGAGCGAATGCGTCGCTGAAGAGGGGATAGGGAGGTGGAAGGTGGAAAATGCGGTGAGGCTCCACTCTGCCGCACATAAGTGCGAAAGCAGAGAGAAAAAGCGGCGGGATGAGGGCTGCAACACCACTAAACACCACCAGGCAGTGGCCAAGGGGCACGCAGGGTGGAGGGAAGAGTGGAGGACGCTGCGGGGTGAGCTCGTAGTGGTCAAAGCTCATGTCGACGATGCGGTTGATGGACTCGATTTTGGTGTCTGGTGCATAAGCACCACCAGACACCACCAGATCGTAGCCAGGGGTAAGTTCTCGTAGCCGAATCACCCGCAGCGCGGAGGCAACTGCAGAAATGCGCGAACGCTGACGACACGAAGCCATGGCCGCTGTAAGCTGGAAAATCTGGAGCCCAACACTTAGGGTTCCCAAACGAAAACGTAACTTTCGCCAAAAATAACCAAATCGAACGATGAAAAAGTCAAATTGGGGTAGATTTTGACGAGGAACACGGCGGTGAGGTCAAAAAAGTCATACGGTAAACCAGTTACCCGACAGCAGAGGCGCTGCTGGCCAGAGTGTTGAAGGACGTTGGGGAGACATGCCTGGAACGAAGTAGGATGCCAGAATTACGGTAAAAGTTGGAACGGATAAGAGCGGATTTGAACGGCAAAGTAAACCACCAATCACAAACGGTAGGCGGAGTACTCGAACGGGCGAAGACGGTAACGGAGATGTCTTCACACCGCTAACGGATAGGAACGAAGTAAGATGCCAAAATCTCGGCAAAAGTGGTAACGGATAAGAACGGATTGAACGGGAAAGTAAACCACCAATCACAAACGGTAGGCGGAGTACTCGAACGGGTAAAGACGGTAACGGAGATGTCTTTAAACCGCTGACGGATTAGAACGGTAAGAACGGATGTAGAATCGGTGATGAGGCCGAAGCGAGTAAAATGTTGTGAGCACCACTAGCGCGGTACGGGACCGATAACCTTATAGGAAGAATGATCTGGTAATATATTTGTAACGGGTAAATATATTAGCAGTAAAGCACAGAAAACACGCAGGGCCGGGTGCTCGGAACGGTGATAACATAAAACTGATAAGTTAGGCTAACTAGCAGGCTAACTGGCAGGTCACGGATCGGTGTCACGGCTAACTGGGTGTCACATGTCACACACACGGCGAGGGGTGAAACAGGGAGAAGCAGGCCCCCATACAGTGGGGGGGAAATCAGCTTCCCCGTGAGTTTGATTTTTTTCGTTGATCCAATTATTCAGCTACGTTGATAAATATGCCCAAAATATTACAGCACTTGTAACACCCTGTAACACCCTGACAATCACGTGCATGTTACAGGGGTGTAACATACCTCCTAAATACCACGTGATAAACAGTGACATATTAAATGCAGTTTTGATTTAATTCCTTCAGAAAATGTTCATACTGCTTAAATTTGATACAGTTAAGTGTTACTGATACCATGTAGCACCCTAATGTCACTGTAGGTGATAAGGGTCGCTGTAACCCTATACACCCTAAAATGCCGCTATATAATAGTAAAACACTCTGTGTTTGGCATTTTGGTCATGCTGAAATCAACACATCCATGACCAATAAATTGGGCAACAACCCAAGAACTGTAGGGCAACAACCCAAGAACTGTAGGGCAACAACCCTAGAACTGTATGAGCTGCTTTCTTTAAGGACTGCATGCTGCATAAATGAGGTAATAGGCAACTGACAACTGCCTGTGGAGTTCACACTTCCTTGAGGGGGGAAGAAGGTGGAACCATATATATACATCACCTCATTATAACAATGTACAGAAATAATACATGTACAATATATATATATATATCACACACACACACACATCCAGTTAAGTGGTTTTTGTTGGTGTTGTGTTTTGTCTTATAGATGGCAGAAGTAGCAGAAGTACCAGCTATTAATCCAGATCCATCCACCTGGTTCTTTGATATCTTAGGCTCATATGATGCCTTCAGTCGGTTTAAGATACCTAAATGGCTTACTGGTTACGCTGATACCCAGACCATATTTGATGAGATAGGGTATTTCGACAACATCAGTCGTATGACACCCGACATGAGTAGATACAGAGACCCAGAAACAGAACCGCAGGAGCCAGACGAAGATTATACAGAGGATCGTGCTCCACCGGTATTCACAGACCCTGATGATGGTCCAGTACCAGCACCAGCTCCATCCGCACTTGTTCCAAAGGTGAAAATGACTCCACCTAAGGAATTCAAGGTCGGACAGGATGCTGAGATTTGGTTGGAAACAGTAGACAGATACTTTGAGTTTACCTATCCAGGTGTGCCAGATAAAGACCTTATTACAGTCTTCCTCACACTCATTCAGAACAATGACAGACATTATTTTCAGGTCGTGGCCAAAAAGCCAAATGCCACGTATGAAAATATCAGAAATACATTCCTCAGTCAGTTTGGTAATCCACACAAAAGATCAGTTGCCAAAAAGCATCTTATGGCACTGCATCAGGGTAACCAGACCTTTGCAGATTATCTCCGCACATTCACATCACTGGCTGCTCTAGCATCAGTTGATCTGGATGATGCCTTGATAAAGGACAGATTCATCAGTAATATGGAATCAGACCTTCGGAAACAGTTTCATCTCAGATTTCTGACAGAGGATGAAAGGAATAACCTGTCGTGGGCACAGACCACACAGGTTCTGCTCGATTTGAATTATGTAGTTCATTCAAAGCAGGCAGAGACCCTTCACTATAGGGGACAGAAGGAACAGTCAGGAGGCCCAGTCAGAAAAGACAAGGACAAGGGCCGTGGCAATAAGCCATATGACAGATCCAATCA
The DNA here is from genome assembly GCA_001247695.2 of Cymbomonas tetramitiformis. Classification (NCBI taxonomy): domain Eukaryota; kingdom Viridiplantae; phylum Chlorophyta; class Pyramimonadophyceae; order Pyramimonadales; family Pyramimonadaceae; genus Cymbomonas; species Cymbomonas tetramitiformis. The sequence goes on from LGRX02013625.1 coordinate 17,963, forward strand.
GAATCGAGGCAACCAGAATCAGGATGCCAACCAGAATTTTCAGAGGAATAAAGGAAAAGGCAAAGGAAAAGGCAAGGGGAAAGGAAAAGGAAAAGGAAAAGGAACAGCAGCAAATCCTCCCCAGAATTGTCAGCGTTGTGGTCGTCCTGGTCACATCAAAAAGGATTGCTTCGCCGCCACCACAGCAGATGGAAATGCCATACAAGGCAAGCCTCCAGCTCCCAATCCTGGATATCGTCAGTATAATCAGAACAGAGGACAACAACAGCAGAATAATCAGGGTGCTAAAAATGAGTCTAACAAACCTGTAAAAACAGTCAACACCCTGGTCAAGGAGCTACAGAATCAGCAGAGCATCAATGCAACAATTGCAGCTCCAGCTCCATCTCCAGCATCAGCTCCAGCTCCTCAGGGAAACTCTCCGGGTACTGCACAGGTACCAGTGATGAGGGCACCCCCAAGATAAATCAGCCTGAAAATGCCACTGAAGCAAGTGGCCGGGTTTCGAGCAAGGCTCTATACCGATATTTCCGATAACCGATACTATCGATATATCGTGTTTATCGCCGATTATCGGATTGCAATGTCTAACTATCGATTGTGCAAGTTTTGGTGTTCCATATTTAATTTATAACAAATTACATATAAATGTCCAAGTAATCGATTATTTATCGATTGTGCCGATTATCGATACCGTTTTTCGGATATCGGATTGTATCGATACCGAAAAACCAAACCGATATAGAGCCCTGGTTTCAAGTATCTCAGAAGAAGTCCTTTCCAGTCCGACACTACAATTCCAGCAGATGGATACTCCCTCAGAACACATCGCACAGATGCGGTCACAGACAGCACCGCTGAAATCACAGAAGAAGCTGTTGTGGTACAAAGGGAAAGTATATGGACAGAGTACTCACATTTTGGTAGATCCAGGAGCTGCATCGTCATTTATCGACAGACAGTTCGCTTCTCAGCTTGGTATATCACCAACAGACTCATCATCATTCTCAGTGGGATTGGCTGGAGGAAGCCAATTACCCTGCACATCCTATCTTCCCAATGCTACAGTCACGCTGGGTAAGTATAAGGATACAGAAGATTTCTATATCATTGACATGAAACCCTTCACAGTTATCCTGGGACAGGATTGGTTGGAAAGAAGGAATCCACACATTGACTTCCAGTCCAAGAATATGACGATCACCAGGAAACACTCATCAGGTTCCAATGTTCGTACAGTTGTGTCCAGAGTTGAACAGACTCCAGTTTCAGATGACCTTCCTGAAATGGAATTGGTCAGTGCCACCACTGTGAGGAAGCACCTACGACGTATACGATCCAGTGGGTCGGCTGAAGAAGCCGTAGCTGATCTCTTTTTTCTCTCAGAGCTCGATGGTGAACTGGTCATGGCAGCAGCAGACTCAGACACCACTATGGAAGACCCAAAGGTCACAGCAGCACGTGATCTAATCAGAGAAGACTTTTCAGATATTTTCCAGGAGGATCTTCCAGCTGGCCATAGGCCAGAACGGTTTGAAGGTGGATATCATCGCATCAACATTGAACCTGGGCATAAGCCACCATCACAGCCAGTTCGTACTATTCCAGTGCCTATGATGGAGGAGCTCAAACGACAGATCATCAAATATGTCGAGCTGGGTATCCTTCGTCCATCATCATCACCATATGGATGTCCAATCATTTTCGCTCCTAAGCCAGGGGGGAAGTGGAGGATGTGCTGTGATTATCGAGCCCTTAATAACATCACAATTAAGGACACGTATCCATTGCCACCACACGACACCCTACTTGAACAGCTAAAAGGTGCACGATGGTTCAGCAGATTTGACCAGGGAAGATATCTTCCTGGGATTGGCCGGCCCGGGGCCGTGTCGCGGAGGCCCGGGCCGAAGGCGGGCCGAAGGAAAAGTTGCGGATGGGCCGAGTCGCATTGAGGGGAAAATCGATAAATTTCCAAAATTTTATCGATTTTTGACAAATTGTCATACTTAAAATTAAAATTTTGGGTTCGGGCCGAGACGGGCCGAAAGGTGGCCGAAGTGAATTCCCGATGCGGGCCGAGTCACCTCCGCGGAAGATATCTACCCTGATTCCGGTAGGTCGTGGCCCCATCCACGCTTTATTCCACTTGCTAGTTTGGCCATGATTGGCTAAACGGCCGTTCGGAGAGGTGGTGCGCGTTTGCGCGTTTGGGTATTAGTGGGAGTTATGAGATGAGCAGCTTGCGGTGAGCGACTTTGAGCCGCAGCTATGGGGTACCGGCTTGGATCGGGTTTCGTCGTCGCAATGTTCATTCACGGTTTTCTGCACGCTCTGATCCCGCTTGCTACCGAGTTTTGGGCTGGTGACCTTGGCACCTTTGACTTCGACGACATCTTCCTTTGCCCCTCGCTCGCATGGCTCGACCGCTCGTTCCGTATCTGTGACGTCGCATTTTCTCCGCGACCCTACCCAAACGTGCTGCAGCGTACCGCCTCCCCTCAGGCTTTTCTAGAGATGGGAATTACTACGAGATCCAAGAAGTCCCTCACGAGGGACAGCGACATCGACGCCTCTCTGAGGTTGATCGACGGGGTACGGAACACGCCGACGGCAGCTACGCCTTCAGTTCCTACCCCCAACCCTGCATCGAACGAAGACGCGGACGTGGCCGTCAGACGTTACTTGCAGGAGCAATCCAAGTTGGTGGACGAGATCTACAAAGCGCGTCTCCATCGGGCTTGGGCCAAGAGTATCCGTGAGGATATTCTTGGCGACAAGAAACATCATGTTCGCGGTACGGACGACGCTGGCCTTCTGTCCGACCTGGTGGTGCAGCTGCGTACGGAGTTTCAGTCGGCTGGTCTGGAGCTACGTGCCTTTGACCTCGACGACCCTCTGGCGCCCGTGGTCAACAGGGTGAATGGGCTTCTCTACGACGTTCTTGCCCTGGTGATTGAGAAGCACAGCAACGCGTTCGTCTGGCTGACTGGTACGGATTCTTCGACTGACCGAGATGGACGGCGAGCTCTCATCGACGTTATCAAGGGCTGTGTGCCGGTGGCACTACGGGAGTCGCAGCAGGAGGAGCACGCCGCGTTACGTTATCCCGCAAACGTTGACCCGCAGCCGATTTTGGCTAAGGAACAGCGTTTGGTGCGGGATAACAGAGCGTCTGACTGGACACCGACGGAGGCTGCCAGAAAATTGAGCCTCTACACCCGACTCGACCCGACCTTCTACGCTGCGGTGAAGGTCCGCTATCCCATGGCCGCTGAGCGCTGACTTGACTCAGTCAGGTGTCACTGGTTTCGCTCCGTTCCATGGTTGTGGAGATTTACCAGGCTTGGGCACAGACGGGCGGGGGGAAGGTGGCTTCTGGCGCGGACGGCATCTCCGCGCACCTTTCCAGCAGCGAGTACGACGCCCTTCTTCAAAAGATCATGGAGCTCAAGGAGCTCGTGCAGCGGCAACACGGTGAGGCCGCTCCGGTTGTGCGTCAACAGCGGGAGCGGGTGCAGCCGCGGCAGCAGCAGCAGCGCGGACAGCAGCCGCGGGGATTCCGCGTGGGGACCCACAAGGCCCCACCGGTAGGATTCGACCGCGACGATCAACGGGCGAAGCCGTTCTGCGGTAGGTGCAAGAAGGCGGGCAAAGGTGAGAGCTATCACTTTTACCGCGACTGCCCGTTGGGCGGGCGCCAACACCCGCCCACCTCTGCTGTAGCGTTCTGTGTTCCCATCGACGAGGAGGACGCAGAGGGGGTGCACGCACTCGCCATGTGCGCGTTATTCCAGCAGGCAGCAGATGATGGAGCGGAGTCCTTCGCACGTGCGGCAGCTGCGTACGGACCGCCCGCGGTGCTTTGTGCGGGAGCGGTGGGCGGCATCGACGTGTCCGCCTACGGCTTCACCGTGGAGCAGCAGCCGGCTTCCGAGGGAGATGACATTCTCCGCCGGCTCGACGATCTTGCCGCGGCCAACCCGCAGGTGCATTACACTCACACATCTTTCCCGCCTCCTGCCGGCATCGGGCAGGAGGCTTCGGCTCTGGTGTGCGGACCCGCCGCGGCGGTGGCCACACCGGAGGAGCGGGTTCCGGCAGGTGTTGCGGCGGCATCGGCATCCGCCGTGCCGGCCCCTGCTATGCCTGTCTCGCAGGGAAAGGATGTGAAGCCCGCGCCACTTCAATCGGCGCGGGTGACCACCACAGCGGACGCGGACGGTGAGTTCGCTGGGTTCGTTCGGACCGTAAACCACGCCGCCATCGGACAGGTTGATCTCATGGGTTACGACACGGACGATTACGAGGACCTCGCCGACGGCAGCTTCGTCGTGAAGCCGCGTGCTTCGACAATCTCGGCAAATCACTCGTCGACGCCCGCAGCCCGAGCACCTCACTCTGGTGGTGCTCTGGGAGATTGGCATGACGGTGCTCCCCGCAGCCACGGCTGCGGAAAGCCTCCGTGGGGCTTCCCCGCCCACGCGGGCTTGTGGGGGATGCCGTTCCTTCTTACCTTCATTCTCCTGATTTCTGTCATGGGAGTGGGGGCTGCCACCTATACGGTGGCCAATGACATCGACCCTGTGCAGGTATCGGGTCAGGCTGCGCCGCAGCCTGTGCTGTGCAGGGGAGAGGAGGCGCCGCTTGTTACGGTGCCGTGTGCTATACCGCCTCGTCTCCACCGGCGGGTACAGAGGCGGCAGGGCCTCTATATGGCTCCGGTGCCATGGCATCCCGGGCCGCCGCCGCCTGCCGTGTTATTTGAGGACGGTCCTCCGCTGTCGCCGGCATCGTCTTCGGATGACGAGGCCCCGCCGTCAGGCGGCACTTGGCAGCACCCCGGTGCGGTGCAGCCTCCCGTGATCGACGAATCAGCAACACCGACTCCGTCAAATTCTCTGGCGAATGATTTTCCAGTGACCGACACCTTGCACTTTGGCCGCCCCGTATTGCTCCGCCGTGCTACGGCGGGCTACTACGGTGATCGATGTGGTGGAGGTGCTCCTCTGAGCTTTGACCCCGAGTAGTTATGTTTCTGGTTCTGGCAGTACACCACTAGTCTGGTGGTGTGCTGAGATCTACTTTGACGTCAACACGGTCTTCAATTTGGTTTATGATTTTGCTTTGACACCTTTGAACTCTTCAATCTGACTTACTGGCACAGAGCTTTTCAGTAGTTTAGCAGGACTTGCATTGCCTGTATGGTTTCTCTTGTGCTGGTTAGAGGTTTCCAATTTGTGTATCAGAATAGCACAGTTGGATTAGCAGTTGGGACTTGTCACCCTGGCTTCTGCCCTAGAGACTCTCCTAGCCAGTCACCACCCACAGTGCTGGGGTGGTGTGCTGGAATCTGTATAGGCAGCCCTGACTGGGAGTCCCGGTGCAGGCCCCTATGACAGACCCCTAGGACCAACACTGGACTGCTGACTGATCTATAGGTTCGTGCTGTGACACACGTTGTGTCACAGGTATGCTAGTTTCCGAGACCGTTGCGAGACCGTTCCGGGTATATCTAGCTTAGGGTTTATTTATCTTATGAGAGTTTATCCACACAGTTCGGGACCCTCTGATATCTAGTGAACTAGGATATTCCGGTAGTTCTTCCATCAAATTCCTATACATCCAGATGACATTCACAAAACAGCGATACGTACCAGATACGGTTCATATGAGTGGACAGTGATGCCTTTCGGGTTAACTAACGCTCCTGCGACCGCTCTACGTGTTGGAAATCGAGCATTCTTTGACTTCATCGATCAGTTCTTGGTCATTTTCATGGATGGCACCATAGTGAACAGTCCAGATTTTAAAAGCCACGTGAAGCATGTTCGACAGTTCTTACAGCGCTGCAGAGATCATCAGTTCTACATCAGGCCTTCTAAGGTTGAGTTGTTCGTCAGATCCATCGATTTTATCGGACACCATATCTCTGAGGCAGGCCTATCCATCATCGAAGACAAAATCCGTGCAGTCATGGCTATCCAGCCTCCAGTGTCATATGGTCCAACCGTTGGCAAACAGCCTCTACGCCGTATGGCTAAAGATGGCAAGTCATCTCTTCGGTCATTCTTGGGCATGGTCGGCCAGTTTAGGAGATTTATACCAAAGTTCTCCAAGATTGCCGAGCCGCTCAATCGTCTCCTTCTTAAGGATAATGCAGAGTTTGTCTGGGAATCTGAGCAGCAGCAGGCATTTGATAATCTCAAAAGTGCCATCTGCCATGCTCCAATACTACAGCTTCTAGATCAGAAAATGCCGTCTATTATGGAGGTCGATGGATCAGGCACACATGTTGGTCAAGTAGTATTGCAGGATCAAGGAAAAGGTATGAAGCCATGTGGCTATCACAGCGTCACTCTTTTTTATACACAGAGACGTTGGCCTATTCCTGAGATCGAGCTATTTGCCATTGTGGAGGGCTTCCGATTCTTTCGCCACATCTTGCTGGGAGCTCCTGAGACTATTGTTCGCTCAGATCATCAGCCACTGGTTTATTTCCAATCCAAATCCACACTAAGCCCCAAACAGGCAAGGTGGTTGGATGAGCTCTCCGAGTACAACTTTCGAATAGAGCACATTTCTGGCGAGAAAAATAAGGTTGCAGATGCACTCACCCGTATTTCTACACTCTTTGAACTCACTGATTGTCTGCAACATATAGACGTCAACGAGGTTCCAGTCATTGACATACCGTCTACAGATTCTACATTCATTGCTCTTATATCTGCATCATCAGCTCACCAACTTCACGACATTATTATATCTCAGTATGATCGTGACACATTTGCACAGACTATATTATCTAAGCTGGCATCATCGACATCATCACAGCCAGTCAGCAATTTCGAGCTCATTCAGGGATTGATCTATCGCAAGACCATTTTTGGCAGACAACTTTACATTCCACCTACTGCCAAAGTTCCTACAGATGACGGTGAGATCACACAGCTTCGCCACATTCTTCTTCATGAGTGCCACTCAGCCACTATTTCTGATCATGTAGGCAAAAATCGCATGCTTCATTTATTGCGTAGCCGATATTATTGGCCAGGAATGACGAAGGCAGCCATTCAGTACATTCGGGAGTGCCCCGTGTGTCAACGCCAGAAAACGAGGAGACACAGACCTTATGGTCAGTCACATATACGATATTGCGTGCCTAAGACAAAATGGCTTGATGTATCTCTTGACAGGATTACTGACCTGCCTATCACTACTAATGGGCACGACAGTATATTTGTGGTAATGTGCCAATTCTCTCATCGCTGTCATCTCATTCCCTTCAACATGACCTGGACTGCTCAACGTACTGCTTCAATATATATGCAGCATATCTTCAAGCTCCATGGTCTTCCGAGGAACATCATCTCAGATCGAGACCCCAGATTTACTTCTACATTCTGGCAAACACGGTGGAAATCTACTGGTACCAGATTGTCTATGACGTCTTCACACCATCCACAGTCGAATGCAAGCAATGAAAGGAGCCATGCCTTCATTGAGGACATCCTCAGGTATTTTTCATTTTGTTTGATGCATGATTCACCATCCTCTGGTTTATAAACTGATTAGATAGTATTTTTCTCCTCAGGTGTTGTTGCAACGATACTTCAGCCAATTCGTGGGAGGACAAGTTGCCTCTGGTGGAGTTTGCAATTAACAACACGGTTTCTGCTACTACTGGTTACACACCATTTTATCTCGACTCGATGGCGCAGCCACTTTCGCCTCATGATCTGGCAATTACTATTCCGCCAGAAGCTCCTGTTCCAATACAGAATGCTATTCGAGATCATTTTGACCAGTACTCGGCTGTGCATGCCAACGCGGTAGATAATATTTCCCGAGCAGCAGAGATCAGCCGAGCCAGATTCAATAAGACTCACATGCCCCGGCAATTTGCAGTAGGGCAGAAAGTTCTTCTACGGACTGAGTTTATCCAATGGACTGGTTTGACAGAGGCAGGCAGACACTTTAAGCAGCCATATATTGGGCCGTTTATCATATCTAAAGTGCTTAGCCATGGACGTGCTTATGAGTTAGATTTCGGGGATCTCGATATTCGTATCCATCCGGTTAAGCCTGTATCCAGAATAGAGCTGTATAATGACTCAATTCAAGCACCTTTGCCTCTGCCACAGATGATCACCGAAGAAGGGCAACCATTGTTTGAGATATCACACATACTCTGAGATAAGATCACTAGAGGTGTCAAGTACTATTTAGTGCGATATGCAGACTACGGCCCTGAGCATGACACCTGGGTCAAAGCCACAGAGCTGACCAATGCCGCAGACATGATAGCTGCCTATGAAGGCTAACATTATATTAAGCCTATTGCCCTTACTTCTTATAATATATACTAATACATGTCGATCATCTATATACCTTGCTCTTAATGTTTTGTCATTATGTTGCATAAGAGCAGGAAATTGATCCTTCCTTGCTAAGGTGTAGTGAGCCTTGTACAAAATCATACCCTTGCACAGATACGCATGCATGCGGGTACCATATCTGTGGATAAATAAAAACTGCTATGCTACCTGGCCGTGGTTTGTCATTCGGATCTTATGGCCAGTAATCCGCAGCTACCAGATACTGAGGTGGACGGAGTTGTGATCTTGAGTTATGCTTGACACACATAACTAAAACGAATTTCACATTAGTACGTTGTCGAATCCACTCTATGAAATGTTCGTCAAAGCGCGCGTACCGGACCGAAAAATAAAAGGAGCACTGGGCCAGATCGGGTGAGGATTTAAAGTGGACTCATAGAGACCCTCCGTTATCTCGTTGAGCAGGGCCCACTCGTCCGTTTGCATTAAAAACAAGCCGAAATTTCGAATATTCGGAAGGGGCTCTCCATAGTATTTCTGTGAACTTCGGGGGAGTAAGCTCTCTGAAGGGAGGAAGAGGTGGATGCATTATATAAAGCCGTAAAGCAGTAGGACAGAAATGCTACTATTCGTTTTTTAATCGTCACTCTGAAATACGATACGAGCGGCAGCGCAATATCTACCCGTAACGTAAACCTCGGAAGATACCTTGAAACGTCACTCTGAAATACGATACGCAATTCATGGGGGCTACATCCTAAAAACTGTAGAGCTAAATGCCTAAGGTGAGGGTTTAAAGTGGACTCAGTTCCCCCCAATATCCTAAAAACACCTTGAGGGACGCCTCATCGGTGTAAGAAGACTGGTACCAGCTCAACAACAAAGACATCAAATACATATACAAAGGTATGCACCCTATATTGTGAGGTCACAACTCTTTTAAGAGGGGAGATCTGTCAGGGATATGACCGATGACATATGTGTCATACATGTCATACCTGTCATACCATGTCATGTCATGTCGTGTCATGTCATATGTTATAATGACATACAGTCGTCAGTACGGTCGACTGTGACATGTACAGTCATACTATCTGCCATCCACTCACCATGAGTGACATCGCTGTCATCGAGAGGCTGATCACAACATCTCGATGATGAAGCAAGACAGTTCTTGAAGAACAAACTGTTCTGAAGGGACTTGTTAGGGTTTGAAATCGGTGCGGGGATTTTTCACTGTACGAGCCGGGTCAAATCATATATCGTCATGGGCGAAAATGCTCCACGACGGGATTTGAACCCGTGACGTTCGCTTCTCTAGTGCGACGCTCTAACCAACTGAGCTACGCGGAGGATGATGATCCTTTCGCGCATTTCAGTGGTACTCGTACAGATCGGACTGTTACAGATCGATGATCGACCATGCGTGTGACATCGACGACGACGTACCAACATCGCGACTGCGGGCGTCTGTCATCTTTCGATCCGTAACATATCTCCCCTCTTTAAAGTGTCGTGACCTCACGACATTCGTGTCGAGTTACTTTTCAGAGGTCCGACCTCAGATGTGATGACGTGGCAGCCAACCTTGTCCGCTCGTACCGGGGGTTGTGTGGAATGTGTCCACGTCATCAGCGCGGGTCACATCGTGCCCATGCATACGCGATCGTAGCGCAGGTCACATCACCGTGCCCGAGCATACGCGATCTTAGCGTAGGTCACATCGTGTGCCTTATGCCGTTACATCTGAGGCGGTTTCCGAACCGTCGCTTCGATACCAATGTTAGGGTTTGAAATCGGTGCGGGGATTTTCACTGTACGAGCCGGGTCAAATCATATATCGTCATGGGCGAAAATGCTCCACGACGGGATTTGAACCCGTGACGTTCGCTTCTCTAGTGCGACGCTCTAACCAACTGAGCTACGCGGAGGATGATGATCCTTTCGCGCATTTCAGTGGTACTCGTACAGATCGGACTGTTACAGATCGATGATCGACCATGCGTGTGACATCGACGACGACGTACCAACATCGCGACTGCGGGCGTCTGTCATCTTTCGATCCGTAACAGGACTCGTCTTCGCTTCAAGCATGAATTGAACACCATGCGGGTATCATATGGCTTATTCGATCAGCCGATACTGTTGTTCACCCAATGCCTTCGGGTTCACAACCCAATGGTGGTAACGCTTGAGATGCGTGGGGGCATTGGCGTATATGAGAGAGCATTGAGCTCGAGCAGCACTTCTGGATATCAGACTGCACGCATACCCACCAAACTCTTGCGCGTGCTATTGTCGTTCAATAATAGCCGTGCCATACATATCGCTCGCAAAGCGAGCCCTAACAATCACAGGGCGCGAAGCGGACGCCCCGGACGGAAGACGGAAGAAAACACCACCACTGAACGTGGGTGGGCTATAACCTTATAGGAAAGTAGATATATATCAATATATATATATACTCTTCTGTTGAGTGTGTAAGCACAGTGAGACAAGGTTTTCGGTTCGTCTAAAGTCGGATTAAACTGAAAGATAGTCGGACTTTAAGCTGGCGGACCGTGGCACACGAGCTGAGCAAGCGAGCAGGCGAGGGGTGACACGGGGCACCACAGACCCCCCCGTATGGGGGGGGTGAAAGTCGGTGTTCCCATGATGTACCCCACGCCACCCCATGCCCGCCTGAAGGGCGTATCTCCTGACTACAGTACTACCTCCATCGGAACGATTTGTCTACTCACGAATCGTAGAGCACCCTGGACACCTCTACCCCCCGCTGAGATCACCAGCCTGCTCACCATCGCATGTTCGGCCGTGTTGGGAGAGCGCTCACATGGAACCCAATGTATGAGATTGCATGGTCGAGGTCGACATTCTCAGATGACATTTTCCTCGCGGCTATGGATATAGAGTGGGGTACGCTAGTCTGAAAATGTGGTCTCAGAATTGGATTTAGAACCCTGGATCATTAGCAGAGTGCGTTGACCCGATCGATTTTAGCGTTGACCAAGCCTTGTCCAGACCTAGGGTTTTCCCGAAATTGGCTAATTTGCGAGAACAGGTGTTCCGCTCGGGTAAAACAAACTGGCTAAGCTCCCATAATCAGTCCGGCCGAGTGCTTTTATCATGCATCTCGGAAACCCGGATAATACGAAGTGATGACTGACAGTACAGTACTACTGTACTGTCATCCTAGCTACTAGCGGAGTCACGGTTCCGATCAGAGACGGGTCAGGCTAGGGGCTATCAGAGCCCATAATAATAACCCTGAACCTAGAGTCCAGCACACCACCCGGAGCTGTGACTGTAGCCTATAGGGCTAGGCAAGCGGAGCTAACTAAACAGATAACAAACAGCAATTCACTGGAAACAGATATACTTTTAGCTGGGTGCCCGGGGACTTGTCCCGGCACAACCCACTACTGCGGCCAAGGCTAATCAAACCTCCAGGATAACAGATAAGCATACTCAGCCACTGCAAAGCTGGTCGGCAGAGCCGAGTTCAGCGGTCGGATTCCAAGGCAGAAATACTTCCGAAGTGAGTTGAGATGACAATTGAAAGGCGTTGACACCACCAGACCCAAGAGGGTCAGGCGGATCCCGGAGTGGAATGTCAGGATGTCCAAATTGCAAAGCAGCCGAGTTCGATTGAAAAGAAAATTGCGTTACGTCCCGCTGCGGCATTGACGAACCAGCAGTAACCACAGGCGGGCAAAGACGATCCGGTAATGCATCACTGAGACGAACCGCACCGCAATCGTAAGTGGCTCCGGGCTCAACCAGGCCCCTGACACCACCGCCGACCACGAGTGTCGGCATCGCCGTAGCACTGAAGAGAAATGTAGCCACCATGAAGAGAGTGAGTGCAAACCGACCGATGCCAAATGGCTTGGAGCCTCTGGGGACTCCGAATCGCCGAAGTGCCGTAGTCGCCGGCGTTGCACCCCCCTCAATTTCAGTCAGGCAGACTTCACCGTCATCGGAATCACACACCTCAACAGGCTCAGGGTCAATGTCAAGCCAGTCAGGGTGTACAGCGTTGAATGTTTTGAAAGAGTTGTCAGCCGTAGCCATCGGGCCGAGAGCCAGAGAGGCAGACGGCGGCACGAAGGCGGCACGGCTGACCTCATGCAAGTCAATCGGCTTACCATGCACGGGTGCAGAGGCCTTCGGCAGCAGCCGCTTGCTGGCGGTCGGCTCAGCGACACCACCAGCAAGCGGACCGCTGACCTCAGCAAATGCAACACGGCCAATGGAAAGGTGCTCATCAGGTGCAGACTCAGCAGAGGCAGCAGCATCCTTGAACTGCTGCAGAGCCGTAGGCTCTGGAGCAAAGGAATGCGCAGACAGCTCACAGATTTCAGGTTGCCCCACGAGAGCACACAAGTGCTCCATGGACCCCTCATCCCCAGCGTCATAGTACCGCTGAAAACGAAGGGCAAGCACGTCGGAGTCATAAGACTCGACGGCTTGGCAGTAGGATGCCGAGATGGACAGCGGGTGAGTGTCCTTGTGAGGACACTCACTCAGCCAATGCTTTGACCCAACGGCGCGGCACTTCTCGTGCCTGCACGTTGGGACAAAGGTGCCAGACCGCTTGTCAAAAGCCACCTCCGAAGAGGCGGAATGAGCAAGCGGCTGCACTCCAGGCCGGTGGAAGTTGCGCGGAGTGTGTTTCCCATGAGGCGGCTTGGAGCCACCCTTCTTAAGGGAATCCACATCCCGCTGCAACTTGACCAACTGAGCACTGAGCCGATCAATGGCCGAAGCCAGGCCAGTGTCAGTGGTGCAAGACGCAACAGACATGGGCCGCTTCGGAGTGCGCTTGCCCGAGAGCCGCCCGCAGCGGTACTGCTCGCGCACGCGTGCCTGCAAGGTGAGCAGACTCACAGCCGCACGCTGGTCAGCTCGAGCAAACGAGTCAACCAGCGCGGCGTAAGCCGGCCCAGACAGCGCAGAGATGAATTGCCGTTTAACAGCGTCCTCGGGCAGCGCCTGCAGACGCTGTGCATCCCGAAGGCAGCTGTTAAACAGCCGAATGTCAGAGTCAGGGTCTCGCTCATCAGAGATCCTAACCTCAAGCAGCTCTGCAAATGCATCGAACGGGGTCGACACATCCGCAAGCATACGCACCACCTCGAGGGTGGCACGTTTGCCATCGGCAGGAACATCTGAACCAGAAGCCTCTACCCAATTACGGGCAGGAGACCCTGGCGCAGTCAGCAGCAGCAGCACAGAGTACAACAGCTCATTTGCAGCAGACAGAACAGGGGTGTCAGCAGCAGTCAGATCAAACAGGGGTGCGAATGCCGGCGACTGCAGTGTGAAGAGCTGCTGAAGTTCGGACACCAATTGAGAAAAAATGTCCGAAGCCGATGTTTCGTCCCCACGGAATTTTGCTGCTTTGTCGCCTAACACCTTTAACGACCATATCGCAAAAATGAGACACGCGGGTGTCTCATTATATTCTCATTTTTTAAAAAGTTATGATAACGAGGTTTTTTTTATATGACTAGATAGCATTTGGAGAGTAGATAATGACACGTTATTTCAAAATTTGAAATTTTAGGGTATAGCCCGAAATTTGGGGTTTCCAGGCGATTTTTCGCCCCGTTTCGGGCGGTGCTCAGGTGTCAATCGGCGGAAGTTATGATAACGAGGTTTTTTTTATATGACTAGATAGCATTTGGAGAGTAGATAATGATACGTTATTTCAAAATTTGAAATTTTAGGGTATAGCCCGAAATTTGGGGTTTCCAGGCGATTTTTCGCCCCGTTTCGGGCGGTGCTCAGGTGTCAATCGGCGGAAGTTATGATAACGAGGTTTTTTTTATATGACTAGATAGCATTTGGAGAGTAGATAATGATACGTTATTTCAAAATTTGAAATTTTAGGGTATAGCCCGAAATTTGGGGTTTCCAGGCGATTTTTCGCCCCGTTTCGGGCGGTGCTCAGGTGTCAATCGGCGGAAGTTATGATAACGAGGTTTTTTTTATATGACTAGATAGCATTTGGAGAGTAGATAATGACACGTTATTCAAAAATTTGAAATTTTAGAGTATAGCCCGAAATTTGGGGTTTCCAGGCGATTTGTCACCGTGATTCGGGTGGTGCTCAAGCGCCATTTGTTGAAAGTGGTGATAATGACGATGTTTTCATATTGGATACGTCAAAGTCATTCCAAACAAACTGAGTCTGAAGAAACTTTTGTTCATATCTTACATACACCCCGAGAATGGGAGGCTTTAATGTTAAAAGCGGTGGCACCAACCTTAAATCTAGGGGGTGTAGGTCTGCACGAGACTGTAACTGTGTGCGTAGCACAAAAAAACAACAAAAACCGACAAAAGGCACGAAGAATGCTACCAGATAAGACGTTGGTGCTATGAAAATATACAGTCTTTATTTGAACAGTCAAAGCACCCAGGGTTAGGGGTTTTCTTGCGGGCGCGGTATTATTCATTGTACAGGCCGGTACATACGATGGCAGTGCAGGTGCGATCTCTCAGTTCGTTTGCTGGCTGGCTTATTAAGCATACCTACCTATTTGCTAACAGACATGTACAGGTCAAACGTTTGCACAATCACCTTGGCGCGCAGAACTTGTTCAGACACTTCCAGGTGCTGGGCGAGCTCCTTGTACCCGTTGTACTGTGCGATCGCCGACCGTTTCTTGTCCGTGTCCTCGCACTTCAAGTCTGTCCAGAGGCTTTCTCCTATCTTCTCAGCGTCAGCTTTCGCCGCCGGGGTGAGGTCGAACTGACCTGGCCACTGCGGACCTGGTCGTGGTGGAGAAGCGAACATCGCCGGTCGTGATGGAGGAGAGGCTCCCGGGACTTTGGAGCCCGTTGGCGTCGTTAAAGCAGGTGACCCTCCTCCTGCGCCGAGCGCTGGCGCTCCCGGGTAAAAGCCTCCTCCGCCCAGTTGGAACATTTGGGCGAACGGGCCTGCTGCTGTTACTGCCTGTTACCGGTGACGTACCAACCGCCCCCCCCCACACCAGTTACAAGTTCCGTGTCTTTCAATCTGGACCTCAAGCCAGAGTTCCCTCCTCCACAATAAACACAAACAACTTGAACGTAACAACTAGCTCCTACCTGCACGGCTGTCTTCAGGATCTCCCTCATCGCTGCAGCCTCCGAGGCGTGGTGATTGTTAATCTCCTTCAAGGTGTCCGCGTTCTTGTCTAGCATCCTCTGTTGGGCCAGTGCATTATTTTCGAGCATCTTCGCCTGGGCCTCGTGGGCCATTTTCGCAGTCTCGGCAGTGGTCCTTTGGAAAGACTCCTGTGCCTCCTTCAAAAGCGAGTCCCGAGAAGTAAGCGCCTTCGTGTTCTCCTCCAGCAAAGCCTGTTGCGCCTTCGTGTTCTCCTCCAGCAAGACCTGCTGCCCTGACCAGAATGAACCCAATGTTGTCTGGTGCTCCTTGGCACGAGTCTCCTCCCGTTGCTTCCCCTCGGCCATCTGCATCTGCAGGGCTTCAGCGTGCTTCGTCGTAAGGAGCTCCACTGTCTTACGGCTTTCGTCTCGCTCGGCAGACAGGGCCGAAGCCAGCTGTTTTTCCCCACGCAGACGTTCATCCTCCACCTTCTTCTGCATCTCTTCTCGAAGGCTCGCCAGTGTCTCATCCGCCTTCTTCTTCTCGGCCTCCCTGCTTCCTTGGCCTTCTTCAGCTCATTAAGGTCCCGCTCGCTTTCTTCACGTTTCCGCTTGTCACCGACGCTCTGCAGCCTCCGCGTCTCGTCGTTCACCGACACCGCGAGCAAGGCACGCCTCAACTCCCCCTCTTTCACGTTCTGCGGAGGTCCGTCCATGCGTAACAAAACATCGGTCAGTACGTACCAAGCTGTAACAAAAAAAACAGACGATTGTAACTCAAGCAAAACTCCGTACTCACCTGCTTAGCCACATGCATGGCAACTGCTTCCGGCGGAGGCTGCTTCTTCCCCCCTCGCCGTCCGACGTCGCCCATGTCTTCGTCGCTGCTGTCATCCTCTTCGGCAAGAACCATAGGTACACGCACTACCGGGGCTTTGCCCTTCCCGCCTGGGATAGGGGTCGTGGTCTTCTGGGTGGAAGGCGCCTTCGGGAAATCCTCATACACGGCGGTTTGGCCCTTGTTGCCTAAGATGATCTTCCCCACTACTCGCGCAGGGGCGTTTTTATTGAAAACGCTGCCCGCCAAGCACCACTTCCTAGCCTCAAACTTCCCACCAGCCTCTTTGCCCAGCTTCTCTGCTTCCTCGATCTTCTTCCAGAACATCCCCAGGACCTTATTGAACAACCTGTAGTGCTCGTTCTCCTTCTGAATTTCAGAAGGAGTTATCTGCCCCTCTTTCCTGTCTTCCACCAGGCGCGTGACGACGCCTGTCAGAGAAGCCTTCGCGCCACTCTTCTTTGTTATTCGCACGTGCGGGTAGTCGCCGGCATACTTCTCCTTTCGCTTCATCTCCAGCTTCCGCTCATACACAGCGGGAGCCTGGAACATCGTGCAAGTAACGTCGCCCTGCTTGGGGTGATTGCCGTTTATCGCCATGTAAGTGGCGTGCCACTGGCCAACCCATGTCAGGCAAACGAACCTGTGCGTGGGCACCAACAACCTCCTTATTCATATATCTTGACTATGTACTACAAACGAATGTGTTACAAATGAAGTTGGGTCAGTGACAGGTTCATGGTCAGGCAAACGAACCTGTGGACACCTGCAAACTCCTTGTGCATGGTGGTGGTCACCCTCATCCCTTGCACCACTTCAAACCGGAACTCCAGGTTCCGCTCGCACTTCAGAGAAGCCTTGAAGGCTGGGATGATCGACTTTCCCTCCAGTATGCCGCTCTTGTTCAGTATCTTGTTTACCTGCTGATCAGGAACAAACCTCTGAAAACTGACAATCACCCCGCTGTTCCCCATTTCCTCGGAAAGACGCGCGTCGAGATATTTCGGGCTGGTCTTCGTGTCGGCTGCTATCGTGGTTTGAAGCTTATCTATAGGACCATGGCCTGCTGGCAGTGCAATCCTCGTAATACCCTCCACCTCCTGGAACTTTTCGATACAAAAAAATAGTGCCTCTTGAACAGTACCCAAAACTTCGCATTCGTGTCGGGGATGCAATATAAGGATGGCGTCCGCGTAAGGACAGTCCTTTGGCATCTCGTACAACATGGTCTTCACCGTCGAAACGAACGCCAACTCGGGTTGCAGCCTTTTGTTCTTCAGCTTGAAGGACAGAAGAAACCCCCATCGTTGCGGCTCCGGCTCCTTATCGCTTTTGGGCTCCCAGGTCGAAGGGTCGGTGGCGTCCGTGCAGGCTGCAGAACCTTTAAGCACTTCTATCATCTCCGGGGTATGAGTCTGGTTAAAATCAAATGGCTCGCTGATTTCACAGCCACTGTTCTGCAACATCAGGACCAGGTCAGCGTAGGTGTATGCCGCCTGCAACGTCCAATTTTCAATCACCTGCATGCGCTGGTCAGGCACCGCACCCCTCGTCTCGTGTTCTTCGCTGGCAAGGGGGTTGTCTTGAAGTACCATTTGTGCCAGCGCTACGGGATCCCACCCTTGATCGGTCTCCTCGTCCAACCCAGGTCAACATGAAGCCCGGGAGGTCCACGACATCTGGTACCTGATTCAACAACGTAGGACCACTGCCTTCGCCAGAGGACACCGCCGTCTCCCCCAAGTCCCCCTGGTCCAAGGCTGCAGACGCTGTCTTAGCGAAATCCGAGACGTCAGTGGGTGCAAGGCTGTCGCGACGCTGGGATCCCAATTCAGCGACTGTTCGGAGATCGTCAACGGCTGTAGTTTCGCTTGCATGTGCGCTGCCCTGTCCGCTGTTGTCACCGCCGTCCTGCAGAAGCTCGTACTTCTTCTGCAGCAGCTTTATCCGATAAAGGCTCCTACCGTGCGGATCCCAATTATGCCCTGTTGCTGATTGGATAAATGTTGGTGCAGCTGGTGTTTCTGGTTTCCCCGAGCCATACGGTAACCCATCGTGCACAGTGTCGATCTCCTCGTTCGTCATGAGCGCCACTTCTCTGAAGGCCGACCCGGCAGGCAACTGTTGCCCCATATATACCGCAAACTCCGCGTCCTCGTAAGTCATTTCGTCGAAATACCTGTCAAGTTCCTGCCGTTCAGACTCATCCAACTTTCGACTGTGGGCATCCTGAAGCAGGCTCAACATCCCCTGCCCCAGATTGAAAGCCTCGCGACCTTCAGGCTGCACGATGTAGTGTACGTCGCTCTGCACGTCTAAAGCAACCTCCAGAAGACTGTGTCCTGACCCCGTAGAATCTAAATATCGGACCATGACCTTCTCGTTTTCCTCTATTGTGTGAGCAACAACACACAAAACATAGTTTGGGGCCTCCGTAATCTCGGCGGCGAGATTGAAAGCAACGAGTTCCCCACGGTCCGTATCGTTCCCCCGAAGCAAGCGAGGTGCTTCAGATGGTTCTTTCAGGATGCTGCAGAGGTGCGTGCGGACGAACGCTTCTCCCGGCACCGTACCTGAGGACACGCGATGTTCCATCAAGAACACGGAGGACGCGCCAAAGTGAAAAATAGGTTTTCGAACAGTACCTGGGGATGATGGTTGAGAGGAGACAGACACGGCTGCCCTATCCCTCATATCCTCCAGAAGATCCACGCAGGTCTGGTGGGCAAATCGTTCCCAGTCCGTTTTCGTTTTCGCCTTTTGGTGCTCGCTGTCTCCGGTCCAAGGTGCGCAAACTTTTTTTAAGCGATCGAACCGTCGCATTATGTCTATGTCCACCATCCGACGCGACGCCTCTTCCGAGTGCAAGCTGAACAGGCAACCTTTCCGAAGACACCCAAACCCTTCTTCGTCTACTAACTTAAGGGATTCAACCTCAGCGAGCTCTTGTTTTGTCCCGATGGAAAGGCCCAAATCTTCTAGCGCAGCCTTATCAACACCCGCCTTCTCCTTCCCGACGCACCGCGCTATCACCGCCGAATCCGTCTTCAACTGCGTGCCGTCATTCTTAATCTGCTCGATATCTTCCAGAAGTTTATCATCATTATGAAACACCTCCTCCAAAAGACCTATTACAATTGACGGTAGAAAAGATGACATTGCGAAAAGTTTTGTATGCTGCACAACGGGCTCTGTTTAACCCTGCGAAACTCCCAGCCCAAGTCTTCGAAAACTTGGGCGGTCACTATCATCGCCCCGCCCAAGTTCTCGAAAACTTGGGCGGTCACTGTCACCGCCCCGCCCAAGTTCTCGAAAACTTGGGCGGTCACTGTCATCGCCCCGCCCAAGTTCTCGAAAACTTGGGCGGTCACTGTCATCGCCCCGCCCAAGTTCTCGAAAACTTGGGCGGTCGCTGTCATCGCCCCGCCCAAGTTCTCGAAAACTTGGGCGGTCACTGTCATCGCCCCGCCCAAGTTCTCGAAAACTTGGGCGGTCACTGTCATCGCCCCGCCCAAGTTCTCGAAAACTTGGGCGGTCACGGTCATCGCCCCGCCCAAGTTCTCGAAAACTTGGGCGGTCACTGTCACCGCCCCGCCCAAGTTCTCGAAAACTTGGGCGGTCACTGTCATCGCCCCGCCCAAGTTCTCGAAAACTTGGGCGGTCACGGTCATCGCCCCGCCCAAGTTCTCGAAAACTTGGGCGGTCACGGTCATCGCCCCGCCCAAGTTCTAGAAAAGTTGGGCGGTCACTGTCACCGCCCCGCCCAAGTTCTCGAAAACTTGGGCGGTCACTGTCATCGCCCCGCCCAAGTTCTAGAAAACTTGGGCGGTCACGGTCATCGCCCCGCCCAAGATCTCGAAAACTTGGGCGGTCAGGGTCATCGCCCCGCCTAAGATCTCGAAAACTTGGGCGGTCACTGTCATCGCCCCGCCCAAGTTCTAGAATATTTGGGAGGTCACTGTCATCGCCCCGCCCAAGTTCTCGAAAACTTGGGCGGTCACTGTCATCGCCCCGCCCAAGATCTCGAAAACTTGGGCGGTCACGGTCATCGCCCCGCCCAAGTTCTCGAAAACTTGGGCGGTCACGGTCATCGCCCCGCCCAAGTTCTCGAAAACTTGGGCGGTCACTGTCATCGCCCCGCCCAAGTTCTAGAAAACTTGGGCGGTCAAGGTCATAACCCCGCCCAAGTTCTCGAAAACTTGGGCGGTCACTGTCATCGCCCCGCCCAAGTTCTCGAAAACTTGGGCGGTCACTGTCATCGCCCCGCCCAAGTTCTAGAAAACTTGGGCGGTCAAGGTCATAACCCCGCCCAAGTTCTAGGAAACAAGGACCCTCATATCAGGTA
>LGRX02013626.1:0-10272 GCA_001247695.2 Cymbomonas tetramitiformis
GGAGTGAGATCAGACGATCCGTCTCCTGAATGACGGTCATCACTGATGACGGAAGGAAAGTCGGCGATCAACAGTATAGTGATACTGTTGATCCTGCGGATTCCCCGTAAATCGGATGACCGCCCGGTCACCTTGTCCGATCCGCTCCCGTTGGGTATGAATGGCGAGAAAAAGAGCGGAAAGTAAGGCGAAGCAACAAGGCACCACTCCAGCGTCGCCGCTCCGCCAACACTCACAACCCCCGCCTCTTGACGCCTTTTCACCCCAACTCTCAAACTCGAGCCAACAGAAATTAATAATCAAATTACTCATACAAATACCCGCACGAATGATTGTGCCGCATTCAGCTCCATGTATTCTTTCGTCGAGACTTTCTCTACCTGCCTTGAGGATGACATTCCCAAGACTTGCCACACTTTCATATAATGTCTAGCAATCCTCTCTGTTTTCCAATACGCCTGTCCCATAACCTGCTGCAGGTCGGCTCCTTCAAGGAAAAGTTCAATTGCTCCCGCTGTCCGAATGCTGAAGAATGTTTCCCCATTGAACAGCCCCGCTTTTTGCAACCAGTATTTGAGGTCTGAATTCATCTGCTTCCTGGAAATCGGACTATTTTCCACTTTGCCAGACCTGACTGGTCTGAACAAGAATCCTTGTGCAAGGTTCAGACCCAAAATTTTCATCACCTGGAGGTAGTCCTCCAACGCTGAGATGGGGCATTTAGATTTATCAGGGAGTCTTTTGATTCCGAAAACGTGTTCATCGCCCGAACGGAGTGTCTTCCCCCACTGGTAGTTGAAGAGAAAACCGGAGTTATCGGGAAATCTTATGATCCCTTCCACCCTTGTGGCGCCCAGCTCCGCCGGTCTCTTCAGAGCGTATAAGTCCATCAGGATCATTGCCTTACATCTAAGAGTGATGAACAAAAGTATCCAATCTTGTGTCGAGGCAAAACCAGCTGCCTCTGCGTTCATGTGAATCACTAGCTTGTCGATCGTACAACTGAAAAGTGGTGTTGCCTGATTTGGGGTGATTCTTGCTTGCAACTGTTCATTCCTGGTCATCGTTTCATAGACCTTAACCACCCTACCTGTGCACGGGTTGTCCGACCCGCCCCTTCCGAAATCCTGGAAGGCACTAGAGAGTCTACCGATAAGGGAAATCACCGAACTTGCGGCTTGCCTGACTGGGCAACTACATCTTCCCAGTTGAGGGCACGTGGCCGAATGTACGTTAGTCTTACCGAACTGTTCCAAGTAAATAAGATACCATAAGATGTGTTGCGCTGTACACGAATCCAGTGATTCTGGTGGGGTCATGCAAGCCAGGAATTCCCCGAGGGCCCGCAAATTTCGGAGTTTGGCCGATTGGTACACATCCCTGGCCCTTGCTTCCTGAAGCTCCTTCGTTCTTAGATGTATGGCGGCCCAGTCAGGGGATTTTCTCAACGGGCTCTTGCCACCACCCTGTTAACCTCAAAATTTTCCCCTTCCCCAAAAGTTACAGGCGTTCAACAATTTATTTTCCAAGGTAAACGGATTACTATGGGAGGCTTATTAATATATCACATGAATTTTGTGTTTTTGGAATACGAAGTGTTTTTAAGAAAAATCGAATCTAAAAATCCAGACTGCCCACGGGAGTGGGCCTGCTTCTGACCATCTTCCATTTCTAAGTTGTTGGAAACAGACCTCTCCTGCTTTAGCGATTCTGAACTTTTGTTTGCACAGTTTATTGTACGCAGTCCACCAGAACCCATCTGGAGAGAAACCATCCCACTGTGGAGCAACCACAGAGGCTGACGCTTTCTGTTCTCTAAGATACATCAGGAACGGTCCCATTAATGCAAAAGGCGGATTAGCATAACAGTTCAGTCCAGCAAGTGGATAGGCAAAGACATTGGTGCCACAAGCTTCTTTCTCTGGCAGCCTTGAGCAAAATCGCATTTTGGGACATCCCCGAACATTAGCCGTTGTTGCGAAGCAGTCGATGTTGTGCCGTCCAAACATCATGTTCAACAGAGGAGAGAACCGTGGCATTAATGAATAATGAGACTCTTCATCCGGGACTACAATAGTTCCATCAGGTCCCCTTGAAAAGGAAACCACCTTCAGCTCCAAGTTGTTATCCGCGACAAATCTATAGAGCTTTTCTGCCAAGTCCTTGCATGCTTTCGCGCCCAGGTTAGACGAGAGGACTCTCGATGAATCCCAGATATTTTTATCCAAGATTATGTCCCAGCGTTGCGGGACCCGTTCTTCTGGGATTTTGAACAAGGCTTCAGAAATCAAAATTGACTGATCCACCGACGAGCAGGTTCTCAAATCTCGATAACACGAAATTTCATCTTGGAATTCCCCTGCTCCGATTGATGCCGTGACTTTTGTACCATCGACGTTTGTATCCACGAGTATCGAGCAGTGGGCCTGCTTCCTAAATGCGGACACCTTAATCAGCGACGGCTGGAAGAGTTGACTCAAGTAGAGTTTGAAATGCCTCATCTGCTTACTGTTCAGGAAAAAACCTTTTCTGCAGAATTCGTGCCTCTTTGCCAGGAAGGCATACAGCTTCCTGCATGCAATAAGGATGCCCGGGGCTGCGATTGACATTGAAACCAACTTTCCTGCCACTCTTTCCAGGTCCCTGGCCGAAATACTTGCCGAAGCTCGCAGGTCCGTTGCCAGGCTCAAGAACTTATCCCATTTTTTCTGCGGGATGAAGAATTCCTGCTTCGCAAGGTCAATACCAATGCCTAGCCAGGTGATGGTCAAGGACGGAATGAACTCCGTCTTCTCCAGATGAATAAAATATCCTGCCGCCGTCATACATGACGAGACAACGAACGCCGAGATTTTGGCTCTTTCCTGTTTCGTAAGAGTTGAAGCTCCCACTGGGGCCGGCCTCCCGGCATTATCATCAATGTAGTATAAATATGGTATCCCCAGCCGCCGGATGAATCCCGCGAATTCTCCCGCGAAGGCGCTATAAATGACCGGCGCTAGCTTCCATCCAAAATTGAGAACTGTATAGACGTAATAAACGACATCCCACAGGAAATCCATGTACTGTTGCGACTCCTCTGTAAGCCTCACATGGAAGAATCCGTTCGCTTGGTCCATAATAAATGCCGGATCCCCCACCTCTAGGATTTGTGGAAGCATTGTCACCGACTCGTAGGTAAACGGAATATCCTTACACCAAAGGTTAAGGAATCTTGCATCGTTGAGCTTTCTTGGTTTGGCTGGCTCCACTCCTACCGGCATAACAAGATGCGGGAGAGAGCATTCCCCTTCTTTGCCCCAGACTCTTATCGCTCCCCACCTGAGCTCGTCCTGTGTCTTCCCAGAGATCCAGGGGATCAAATGATCCGGTATCGCATGATTCTCGAACTGCATCCTCGGGGGTGTTCTTGAGTCGAAACGAGCCCCTTCGTAAGTGCCTGAAAAATTTTGGAAGAAATCCAAGATGGAGACTCCATTCTTTGCCCATTCTTTGACCAGCAATCCCATCTCTGATGATGTTACCACCGTGTCCCAGAACTGGGTACACTCATGGATAGTTCCCACCCGGAACTCCCCCGGATCCCTAGCTGGTGCGGAAAGGGGGTCCGGGACCAAATTACCACTGAGGGCATCAATTACTGAAGGGGCCAAGGTGTCCCGCCCTTGGGCTTCACATGGCCCTAAGGACTGTTGCCTGTCCATCACTTCCCGGGCGCTGTCGAATCCTTTTACTGCCATGGTAATAAATGCAAGCGGGTCTCTCACACTTGTCGTAGCCGGCATGCCAGAATCCAGTGCGAAGTTGGCCAGGCTGTCAGCCAGTTTATTGTGGTCCCGTGCCACATGCTTGAAATTGAAAACACAATCCGGGCGCAAGGCCATGTGAGCTTTCCCAACGATAAGTAGTCTCTCCAAGTCTTTTGCGATAACGTTACGGGAGCCCGAGAACGCTGACACCACCAGCTCCGAGTCCCCAACAATTGTTGCTGTGGTCAAGTTCCATTCTATTGCTCGTTGGATTGCAATCACGGCCCCCACGAATTCTGCATAATTATTCGTCTTGGATCCAAGGCGCCCGTAGTCCCGGGTCCACTGTTGACCTTGTTCTGAGCAGAGTGCCACCCCGAACGAGGCTTGCCTCAAATCCGGCGACGCGTTAAAGCGGCATGCACCATCGAAGAAAAGCAATCCCTTCCGTGGGGCTGAGTTTGGCTCGTGTCCCTGTTCGAGACAACAACCACACCAGAGCACTCTTCCTTTCAGGAGAAATGCTCCTCGAAAATCGCACCCCGGTCTCTACCGGGCCCCAATCTTGTGGAAAGGGATGGACGATTTTCGAGCCTGGCCACTTCCAGTGTGCTACTCGTGTAGAGTAACCCACCCGTTGTGGTCAGTACTCTAACCGTCCAGCATCCCCATGTTAAAGGGAGGCTTCTATGACGGACGGGACCAGGTGGTCCGTGCAGGCAAGAAATTGGCATTAATTGCCTGTATCCGCGAAGCACTCCAATTTGAGATATGCATCCCAAAGTCCGAAACCCAGTGTTCCGAAGCTGATCACGAAATCTAACGTAGAGCAAAAAAAGCAAATCCAAATATCGAAATCCAGGATCCCGAAGGCTGAAATCTGAAAATTTAACGTAGAGCAAAATCAGCGAAATCGAAATTTCGAAAATCTAACGTAGAGCAAAAAAACAAATCCAAAAATCGAAAATCCAGCATCCCGAAGACTGAAAACTGAAAATCTAACGTAGAGCAAAATCAGCCAAATCGAAATTTCGAAATCTAACGTAGAGCAAAAATACCAAATCCAAAATTCGAAAAATCCAGCATCCCGAAGACTGAAATCTGAAAATCTAACGTAGAGCAAAATCAGCCAAATCGACATTTCGAAAATCTAACGTAGAGCAAATTCACAAAAATGCAAAATTAACTTATCAAGCAGATCCATATCACATGCAACAATGCATTTCAATTTGGTATTTAAACCTGGAATCTGATGTTACAAGGTAAGACAGGCATCCTGGCCCGCTCCCAAATATTGATACACTATATACATATTATACAGACCAGCATTCTGGCAACTTTTGACGATTTCTAAACAGGCTCCCTCTGAGGAGGTGGTGGCAACTGAGGCAACTGGGTTTGGTTATTCCTATTGTCATTCTTATTTCGTTTGTCCACCCAAGTCACATTGATGGATCCATCCTTGTTCAACGCATAAGGGGACTTGCAGTCCCGCAGCATATGTGACCCCTGGCATTTCGGGCATTTGGCATTACCATCTGCAGGGGCTCCCGGTTTTGCAGTAACATGGTTAGTGGCTCCTGATAACGAGGCCTTCTTGGATTGGGTTTTAATGAACATCTGCAATTCTGACTCGTGCGCATCATCCTTCTCGCACTCTGGAACTGTAGCCCTTATTTGTTGATGTGCAAACAGGGCAATGTGATTGTCCGGCAAGGACGCATCCCTAGTACCTCCTGCCAACTCCCTCTCGATGAGAGTGGCAAGGGAATACAAGGACTGAGGAGTCTCCGGCTCCCGCGAACTAGCTCCCGGCAAACCAAAAGCAGCTGCCACCTTTCGCATCAGCTTCGGTATCTCCGGCACCGATTTCCCCGGGGTCAGGCACCAGTCCAACAGCTCGCTTCTCAATCGGTGCGCTTTCAACCAGTTGGAGACCCCCTTGGTCTCCTCTTGCATGGATCTTTGGAGCACCGAGTCCACGTACGCCTGAATGTCGAATCCCGGCGTCACCGATGATGCCAATCCCAAGGGAGCCTGCTCCCTCATGCCACCATCCATCTTCATTTACTTGAGGTTGAGGAAACACTCACATATCGTCCTTTGCCTCGATACAAACATGCATAATAATGTGTTACAACAGTAGCATCTTCTCGCCCCCACTCTGATAATGCACGTAATGCAATAATCATAAGGGGTCATAATCTGAGGCAATCACATCACCCTCCCTAATCATTATTTCCAGCATCAGCTTGTCACGAGCATGCAATTTTTCATCGATCGGATCAAAGAAATTTTCATACCTATCCTCACATCGAACAAAGCAATCATAGTCATCATAAATGCAGTACTTATTGTCCAACATCACAGCAACTATTTCGTCATAATTAGAGCAACTTCATCATCATGATAACAGCATTAATTTCAATCCTATTTTCAGCAATCCTCACAGCAATTCAAGTTGTAATATAACAAATTCATATTTTCAATATAAACAAATTCATATTTTCAAATAGCAATCATCTCAATTGCAGCAATTATTTATCATCATAATAACAGCAAACAATTTCGATCCTAATCACAACAATTAATGCCAAATTTTTGAAACAATGCAACAATCAGGAAATTACAACTCTCATGCAAGACTGCCCTCAGAAAATAATACAACTATATCTACCACAGATATGTGAATCTGTCCTCCCCATATGGGAGTTCATCCACAATCAGCACAGATCTACACCATGGACATCTGACTACTTTTCTATAGGTCATGGTGAAAACAGCATGTATTGCTGCTGGCTGGACCAAGCTGGTCAAATGGTACATTTCATTCAGGCCATCGAAACAGGCTACATGATAGTGGTGATTGCATGCAGTTGACACACACGGCATTTCTCCTAGCAGGCTGGCTAGGCAAATGGCACAATCATCTCCCACCATTGGGGCAGTCAGAGTTCTTGTGAGCACCACTTCATCATCAGCCTCCCGAGCCTGCAATATCAACCAATTTTTGTCAAGAAGGCCCATAACCAGGAGCTTACATCCGACCAGATATTTTGGAACCAATTGTCCACATAAACAACCCCCACGGGGTACAATGTCCCTCCAAGAGGAGACACCTCACCAATTGAGGATTTCAGACAACAAAAAACCCCCACGGGGTACATACTCTTCCAAGAAGAGCCTCACTCAGTGTGAGGATAACCAAGTTCTTGTTGTCCCCACGGGACACAAGCAGCATTTTAAATTCAAACTTTTTAAAGCAAGTCAAACTTTTTAAATTGGCAGGCTACAAACAGCAGCATAAAAGTTTACAAGAACCAAATTTCACCACCTAGGAAGCGCCCACAAGCCCAGGCACTGCGCTCCTAGATTACTGCAAGGGCCCTAACTAATTACTCTTTGTGACAAGGACGGGGACCGGACTATTCTAAAAGAGGGGAAGAATTCCTAACTAGTGAAACGGGTTTGAACAGGCTGATTAAGTTTGTATCAAACTACAGGGAAGGAGAAGGCCCTAGCAAATTAAACCGAAACGAATTCAAATTTCTAAAGGAAAGGAGAGGTCAAGCAGGAGCGCTCGGGCTAGCTACCTGGGCTGGTTGCAGAGGTTCTTGTGCTTGGCTTGCGGGGGGGGTCGAGGCCAGAGAAAAGACCTTGCTCCGCATTCGGGTCCGTGTGCGGGCCGAACCCCGGCGGGTACGTCGGGGTCTGCGCGGCTCCCGGCCGGACGTACAACGGGGACGGGGGCCGTCGGGGGCCCGTGCCCTCGGTGACCGGGACAACTGGAGGCGTTTGGTGTCCCGATTCCCGGGACACCAAGTCAGTCGGGACGTCCCCCATTGGCGGGGGGACCGGCCCCCCCGCGTTCAGATCAGTACGCGGGGTCAAAGTCACAAGTGTAGCCATATCCCCCGTCGGGGGCGTACGTGACCTCTCCAGCACCTCGCGGAAGCTCTCCAAATTCCGAACCATAGTTGCTCTGGACTGGTTGTTCGACACCTCCAGACCAGGGACCTTGGCACAGATCTTCCGAAGGTGCTCGGTCTTAAAGATTGAGGGGCTCAAAAGCAATTCCTTGCTAGGCAGCACGAAGAAGTTAAGTCCAGTAAAGGCGTTCACCGTCAAGTCGGGAATAGTCAGCCTTTCCTCCGTCGCGTGGTGGACTTCATCGCGGGACGCCTGCGGACGGAGAGGGAGGCTGGCCCCCCCCCGCAACATCCTCCGCCAAGGACGTTCGCTGCAGCACATTTCTTGCCGGAGGAGGAGAGTCAGCGCGTCCAGGGGCAGCTTGGTCGCCAAACGACAATTCCTGCAACAAGGACGGTCCGGACGGCGACTCCGGCGTTACAACATTCTCTCAGGACCACCTTTACCCCGCGTCGACCACCTCGTCACCGTCTTCAGATTCATTAAGACCCAACGAGCGAAAGATTGCGGGCTCCTCCCGCGGAGGGGAGACCCGCGGAGCCGAGGTCGCTGCATTAAACGCGGACGACATAACGTTGGGCACGGAATTCTCATCAAGCAGACGGGGCCGTGCGCTGCGGGAGGCGCGGGTCGCCCTCCGCAAATCAGAACTAGTAGCGATTGCTGCGGAACTCATGATTGTAAGAAGAAAACTT
Organism: Cymbomonas tetramitiformis; assembly: GCA_001247695.2. Taxonomy (NCBI): domain Eukaryota; kingdom Viridiplantae; phylum Chlorophyta; class Pyramimonadophyceae; order Pyramimonadales; family Pyramimonadaceae; genus Cymbomonas; species Cymbomonas tetramitiformis. The sequence continues at coordinate 8,375 of LGRX02013626.1, forward strand.
GCGTTAGGAAACGGAGAAGAAAGACGCAGCAATCGTCAGCAGGTAGGAAAAGTGAAGTACTTTCACCAATTTCCGACTTAAGAGCGACACTCTGCGACACTTGGACTTCGAAGCTGGAGGTGAACCGCCACTTCGCGATTCTCCATTTCCGCGATCCGAGGAGTGAGATCGGACGATCCGTCTCCTGAATGACGGTCATCACTGATGACGGAAGGAAAGTCGGCGATCAACAGTAGGACAACAAACACAGACCAACAACCACAACAGTCGAACGATATTAATACTAGGCCAGTCGATCTAGAGATCTCCACTAGGCCTGCGAGCTGCGACCGAATATTTGACGTCATTTTGCGATCGGACGGCACTGGCACGATACGATTAGTAGAGCTCTAAGTGTAACCGAGTTTTAACTTTTATTGACGATTGCAATTCTCTGTTCTGTGTCTCTGTGAAAGTGACCTCTGACCTTTATAGTCTTGGCATCAAGTAAATTACCTACCTCTGACCTTTATAGTCTTGGCATCAAGTAAATTACCTTACTTACCTTACTTACCTTAGTCAATCAGCAGCAACAGCAACAGCAACAGCAACAGCAACAGCAACAGCAACAGCAACAGCAGCAGCAAAGCTCGAATCCCAACGGGCGATACAATCGAATGTTCCATCTCACGATCGCCAGACGCTAACGATGACAATGCCACAACAGTCACGTGTATGTACCACGACGCCACCCACGCGTTATGGCGTTATGGCATGGCATGTTGGGAAGCAAAAAGCAAAGCACTGTCGCGCACATGATCCTGCGGTCATATGATGTAATGGCGATATCCATGTTAACATCGCATGGTAATTAATCGTAATGTCCAAAAAGATCGACGCCTAGTGGAGATCGCATATTTGTGATCGACAGCACCTAGTACTTACCTTACTTACCTTAGTCAATCAGCAGCAGCATCAGCATCAGCAACAGCAGCAGCAACAAAGCTCGAATCCCAACCTATGAATGTCTATACGCTGTACCCTACACGTAATTTACGCGTAATTTACGTTTTTGGACCCTTACCTGTAGATTTACCCGTATAGCGTATTACACAGTGGGAATTCCACCACTACAACTAACACTCAGAAAATCGAAAATACGAACCGGAACATCCATCGAGAGGACGAGAGCGACTACCTTATAGCTTCTACAACATAGTTAGGTCACATTCTAAGGCATAGTTGATCCTCTTTGTGGAGTTTTTGGTCCTCTCGTTATCACGGGAGACTCTGGAATTACTGTAAACAACATCCGCTCGTTACCCTGCAGCTGCAATGGACCAGGCGGTTAAGCGGTGTAGGTGTGTAACCGTCAGGAGTGCTTTGTGGTTATGCATTCATATAATAGTCTTTAATAGTTTAATTTACACATAAGACAGAAAGAATGAAAGATACATACATCTGCTTTGGCCTATGGCAGTGAATGTTTGATGCAGTGATGCAGGCAGTGATGCAGTGAATGTTTGATAGTCTGAAGGCGCTGACTGAATCTTGAAGCATGTCGGTATCTTCCCACTCATCACTATAACTATCAGCAGCCCGCACCATACTTCCCCGAGCAGCTGCTGCCATGCTTGCAACCGGAGAGCCGTCCACGGAACTGTCTTTGTTCTCTAGGGTTTAATAGAGTATTGGTCCAAGATCAATCCGGGATTTTGGCAATTGGGGATTCAGGCAAAACCGTCGATTTCGAGTAAATCGGCGGTTTTACGTGCCGTGCCGTAAAATCGGCCTATTTGAGACCCCACGTAACTTACGGGTAATTTACGTCCCAGACCCCTCTCGCGAGATTTACGCGTCTTACGTATAGACAAGCATAGATCCCAACGGGCGATACAGTCGAATGTTCCATCTCACGA
>LGRX02013627.1:0-13922 GCA_001247695.2 Cymbomonas tetramitiformis
AATAGTGTGTGCTGTGAAACTGATATAGATAAACTCTCATAATAAATAAACCCTAAGCTAGATATACCCCGAACGGTGACAGAGTCGGAACGGCTACGGTCCTAGCTACCTGTGACACCTTGGTGTGTCACAGTACGGGCTTACGGTCAGTTACAGGTCCAGTGTTGGCTACCTTGTAATCTGTCATAGGGGCCTGCACCGGGACTCCCGGTCAGGGCTGCCTACACAGATTTCAGCACACCACCCCAGCACTGTGGGTGGTGACTGACAGGCAAGTCCGAGATACCAAATAAGTTAGGGCAGGAGCTAGGGTGACAAGCCTAACTGCTAAACCAACTGTGCAATTCTGATACACAAATGGAAACCCTCTAGCCGGCACAAGTGCAAAAACACACAGGCACATAAGTCCTGCTAAACTACTGAAAGACACGGCGCCAGCAAGTCAGATTAACGGATATAAGGAGTCAAAGTAAAAGCCAATTGAAGACCATGTTGAGGTCAAAGCACATCTCAGCACACCACCAGAAGGTGGTGCACTGCCAGAACCAGGAATAAAACTACTCGGGGTCAAAGATTAGAGGAGCACCGTCACCACATTGATCACCGCAGCAGCCCGCAGCACTGCCCTCCAGCGGGTCAGGCGGCAGTAGCACTGCCGCAGCACCCAGGGAGTGCAGCACCGCATCCAGTGTGACGGGGTCCAGCTCGGAGATACCAGAGTAGATGCATAAGTCCCCCCTGCACAGCACAGGCTGCGGAGCAGCCTGACCCGATACCTGCACAGATCCGACGTCATTGGCCGCCGTGTAGGCGGCGGTCCCCACTCCCATGACAGAAATCAAGAGAATAAAGGAGAGCATAAAAGGCATTCCCCACAAGCCAGCGTGGGCAGGGAATCCCCACGGAGGCTTTCCACAGCCGTAGCTGCGGGGAGCACCAGCACGCCAGTCACCCAGAGCACCACCAGAGCTAGGTGCCTGGGTCGCAGGTGTAGATGAGAGATTTGCCGAGACGTCTGAAGCCCGTGGCTTTACCGTGAATGTGCCGTCGGCAAGGTCTTCATAGTCGTCGGTGTTGTAACCCGTGAGGTCAATGGGTTGGACGGCGGCGTGGTTGACAGTCTGAACGAACCCAGCAAATTCACCGTCCGTGTCCGCCGTGGCGGTCAACTTCGCCGATTGCAGTAGCTCGGGTGCGGCATCCTTCTCCTGGAAGACAGGCATAGCAGGGGCCGGCACGGCGGACGCCGATGCCGCCGCACCACCTGCCGGAACCTGCTCCTCCGGTGCGGCCACCGTTGCGGCGGACTCACACACCAGAGCCGAAGCCTCCTGTCCAATGTTGGCAGGAGGCGGGAAGGAGGCATGGGTGTAGTGCACCTGCGGATTGGCTGCGGAGTGAACCTCCGCAGCAAGATCGTCGAGTCGTTGGAGAACGGAGTCCCCCTCGGAAGTCGGCTGTCGCTCCACGGTGAACCCGTAGGCGGAGACGTCAATGCCGCCCACCGCACCCGCAGAAAGCACCGCAGGAGGCCCGTACGCAGCCGCAGCACGTGTGAAGGCTTCCGCTCCATCATCCGCAGCGTGCTGGAACACCGCACACATTGCCAGAGCGTGCACCCCGTCCGCATCCTCCTCGTCGATAGGGATGCAGAATGCCGCCGCAGAGTTGGGCGGGTGCTGACGGCCACCCAACGGGCAGTCGCGGTAAAAGTGATAGTGCTCACCTTTGCCCGCCTTTTTGCATTTTCCGCAGAATGGCTTCGCCCGCTGCTCATCGCGGTCGAATCCCACTGGCGGGGCCTTGTGGGTGCCTACACGGAAACCCCGCGGATGTGGGGACTTCTGCTGTTGCTGCTTCTGCTGAACCCTCTCCCGCTGCTGCCGTACCACCGGAGCGGTCTCACCGTGCTGCCGCTGCACCAGCTCCTTCAGCTCCGTAATCTTCTGCAGCAGCGAGTCATATTCGCTGCTGGACAGATGCGCGGAGATTCCGCCCGCACCAGAAGCCGCCTTGCCCCCATCCGTTTGCGCCCAAGACTGATAAATTTCGACAACCAAGGAACGAAGAGAAGCAAGGTACACGTGGGACAGGTCAGCAGCCATGGGATAGCGGACCTTCACCGCCGCGTAAAACACGGGGTCGAGGCGGGTGTAGAGGGATAATTTTCGTGTTGCCTCGGTCGGAGTCCAGTCTGAAGTCCTGTTATCCCGCACCAAACGCTGCTCCTTAGCCAAAATCGGCTGCGGGTCAACGTTTGCGGGATAACGTAAGGCCGCATGCTCCTCCTGCTGCGATTCTCGCAGCGCCACCGGTACAGAGCCCTTGATGATGTCGACAAGAGCATGCCGTCCATCTCGGTCAGCCGAGGAGTCAGTGCCAGTCAGCCAGACATACGCGTTGCTGTGCTTCTCCACCACGAGAGCCAGAACGTCGTACAGCAGCCCATTAACCCTGCCGACAACGGGCACCAGAGGGTCCTCGAGGTCGAAGGCCCGCAGCTCCAAACCAGCAGACTGAAACTCTGTGCGCAGCTGCACCACCAGGTCGGACAGGAGGCCAGAGTCGTCCGTACCGCGAAAATGGTGCTTCTTGTCGCCAAGAATATCCTCACGGATACTCTTGGCCCAAGCCCGATGCAAGCGCGCCTTGTAAATCTCGTCGACCAACTTGGACTGCTCCTGCAAATAACGTCTGACGGCCACGTCCGCGTCCACGTTCGATGCAGGGTTGGGAGTGGGAACCACAGGTGTAGCAGCTGTTGGAGTGTTCCGCACCTCGTCGATGAGCCGTAAGGAGGCGTCTATATCGCTGTCCCTCGTGAGGGACTTCTTAGATCGTGTTGTCACACCCATTCTCAGATAAGCCTGAGGGGAGGCGGTACGCTGCAGCACGTTTGGGTAGCGCTGTGATGAAAACGAGACGTCACAAACACGGAGGGAACAACCGAGCCATGCAAGCGAGGGGCAAAGGAGGATGTCGTCGAGGTCAAAGGTGCCAAGGCCACCAGCCCAAAATTCGGTAGCAAGCGTGATCAAAGCATGCACAGAACCGAAAACGGACATTGCAACGAGTAATCCAAACCCAAGCCGGTACCCCATAGCTGCGGCCCAAAGCTGCTTACCGTAAGCTGCTCATCTCATAATTCACACAATACCCAAACGCGCAAACGCGCACCACCTCTCCGAGCGGCCCTTTAGCCAATCATGGCCAAAATAGCTAGTGGAATAAAGCGTGGATGGGGCCACAACCTACTGGAATATCCAAGTTCACAGATAATAGTGTGTGCTGTGAAACTGATATAGATAAACTCGTATAATAAATAAACCCTAAGCTAGATATACCCCGAACGGTGACAGAGTCGGAACGGCTACGGTCCTAGCTACCTGTGACACCTTGGTGTGTCACAGTACGGGCTTACGGTCAGTCACAGGTCCAGTGTTGGCTACCTAGTAATCTGTCATAGGGGCCTGCACCGGGACTCCCGGTCAGGGCTGCCTACACAGATTTCAGCAGGGAGCTGATAGGCCTGCCAGGACCGTGTGGACTTTGTCCAGCTTTTTGGGGTTTTCAGCCCTGGCAGGCATGATTGTGGTTTCTTCTGGTCTGGACTGGAGATTGGTATGAGTGTATTCATTCTGGTCTGCCCACCTCACTCGAGGTGGTGTGCTGGATTTGGCACGCCGACAGTGTCATCATCATCTGTGTCATCACCGATACGGTTCGACTACTATGACTTCTTCACTGTCATCAGCGCCATCTCCGATATCGACTTCGGTAGTCAGACAGTTCATAGCATCTGTCATTTCACATCTGACACCTTAGGGGCTGTCATCACATTCTTTCGGCGGAAGCTATAACACTTCGTATTATCTTGTGTATAGCTTCACAGTTTCACGGTTGACATATGTGAGTGTTGCACTTGACTTGTAGTGCTTGACTGCGTGTTTGTTCACACAAGTTCGCATATTCGAGTCGACTGATAGTGATATGTGGCAGGCGACGAATCGACTGATAGTGATATTTCGCGATAGCTAAATTCACGCGGGATCGATTGATAGTGATAGTAGCGATACTATCGATATGTCGCGAAGTCGGCACTATCGATACTGGCCCTTGACCGGGACTCCCGATACGAAGGGCTGCCTGTACAAATTTTAGCAATACATAAAAGTTGCACGTTTTCGTGCGGGGTGATGCACGCGTGTGGGGGGGCTTGATCGGAATTGTGGTGGGGCAATTATAAGTATGTGTGGGCACTGCGCCCTTCCACCAAGTGTCATTAGCATCACACCCTGCAACTTGATGCAATGCTAAAGTGACTCGCGTACACCGAAAAAGTGTACTAGTTTTAACGGGCCAACCTGTACAATTTAATCCTATTTTTTTAGTCCACCCTACCCTTAACACTTAAAAGCAGGCAGCCGCGGCAGGAAGGGATGCCAAAATAAAGTGAATGCTGCACCGACACAAGCAGCGGAAGTGTGGAGTGAGGGATAGCAAGTGACCATTGCCAATCGGATTGCATGACCTGTCGCTGTGACTGTTATTTTCAATCGGGCCTGCTGTCATGTCATAGTAACTCTGTGTCACTCTCAACAGTCTCTCAACTACTGTGATATAAACTACTGTAGTATAAGTATTTAAAAGTTATAAAAGTATAAAGAAACTGCTGCCAGTTCAGAGTTCAGAGTTCAGTGTTGTGTCACCTACGCAAGTGGACACTCACACTGTTAACTGTACAGTATGACTTTTCGTTTTGACTGCCAATGCCATGCCATGCCATACTGTACCATACGAATCATACCACTGACCTGAACAGTGCATGCAGCCGCAGCTGCAGCTATGCGATGCCGCTGCCGATGCCGATGCCGCTGCCGCGTGCCGCTGCCGGATGCGGCTGCCGATGCCGTGACATCGACATCGTATCGCATTGACAGGCATACGCAATTACGCATACAGTAGGCTAAAGGCTTTAAATTTTGGGATACGGATAGGCATTCGCATACTGTAGGCACAGCGACAGCGACATCGACAGCGACAATGACATGACATATCGATATGTCGACATCGTCATCGTCATCGTCATCATGCTGCGCTCGCGCTCGGCTAACAAGTATTACAAGCGACAGCGACATTCTGATTCAGTTCACATTATGATTATTGACAGATGCAGACGTGATGTGTGTCACAGAACTGCACTTGTACAGTAGTATTAGTGTAGGACGACGAATACGGACCCGGCGCGGGACTGGCACCATCGTCGATCATTCATCATAGCACCCTCCATCACCACCTCGACCACCAGCATCAGCATGCGGTGCGACGATGCGTCCAAAACTGACAAAATCAGTTCCCCTGCAATTTATGGTTGAGTTCAGTATCTTCTTTTCAGACACGCGCCCTCCTGCTTCTGTGTCCACGTTTCCTTGATATCACTAAATTCCTTTTTTACACCGGTTCTCGACTTGCATTGCCAAATTTGCAGACGAAAACCAATATTGCCAGAGTACACTTACCACTTTCAAAATGTCTGACCGACCTATCGATGATGAAGCAGTGCAACAGCCAACTGAGCCCTGTCTTTGTAACGTGTGCCGGCAGTTTTTCGGGTGAGCTTGCTGCTGCTTTCTTCACCCTGTTGAAGATTGAATTACTTTGTCTGAATTTATGTTTCATGAATACGCGGAGACGAGGCTCACTTGTGCACGTTAATCACCTGAGCTCGTTTCTCCGGTTTTGAATACCCATAATACTCGAGGAATCCCACAGACTGTTGAGGGCTGACTTACGTTCAACGTCCTGACAGGAACGCATCTAGCTTAGGTATGTGCTCAAAATGTTTCCGTGAGAACCAGCACTCCGAGACTCAGACGCAAGAAGCGGTAAAGAGCATTGAGGCTGCGGCGGCCTTCTCAGCGTCGTCGTTGGTCACCCCGCAGACTACTCCTGTCCCAGCTCCAGAATCTCCTGGTGTGACAGTGGCTGCCCCTGCAGCAGTAGTTGCTGAGGACAGTCCGCAACCTCCACAGAAAAAACCTAACCGCTGCTTTACCTGCAATAAGAAAATAGGCTTGACAGGTTTCAAGTGCCGCTGTAACTACATCTTCTGCTCCGAGCATAGATATTCAGACAAACACAATTGTACGTTCGACTACAAGTCAGCTGGAAGAGATGCCATCGCCAAAGCGAACCCCACCGTCGTTGCTGATAAAGTGCAAAAAGTGAGTATCTGTACTTTAGCTTCTTATTTCACAGTGCTCAAACTTTTTTAGCGTGTCCGGAAAAGATAAGGAAAAAATAAGATCTGACGAACCGACCGCTTTCTCTATCTTCGTGCTTGGTGTGGAACCCGCGTTTTGTACTGCGCTTGATTCCTGTTTGTATAAAGATAGGTTGGCAGCTTGTGAGTGACGTTTTTCGAGCTTCAACTGGTTAGTACTTATGGCATACACGTGTGAAATAACACGCCTCCTCTTCCTTTTTTTTTATTGGTGGATATCGGAACGAGGAGGCAGACCTTTCTTGACCACTCGTATTTCACGGGGCTGCGCGCAGATTTGAGGTTCCTGAAATTCTGGTCTTCACCGTAAGCAACTTCTAAGTTGTGTTCACACGAGCCCTTTCCGAAGTCAAGTGAAAAATAACCAGATAAACTCCCAACACATAGTTGCTGTTTAAGCTGGAAGCAATAGTATGTAGTCACGGTATTTCGCAGAGGGTGAAAGCAACTCTGAAGAGTACGGTGTTTCACCGTGTCTCACTGATGGTGTAGACTGACGCGGTGCCCTGTATAGTCCATCTTTTCTGGTCCTCTCCAGACGACCGAAACCTTTGTATAGCTTTTGTATCACCTAGAAATTTTGTATTTGCAATAATCCCTTTAGAAACCATACCGTTTTCAGGCACCTTGTTCTTTTCTTGCCCATACACAGGATAGGGACCACTTGGCTATGAAAAGTTGTACCCGTAAGGTTGTGATGCATTCTTGTATCGTTCACTTTTCTGGCTTGCGCTTATTTTAGTATCCAATAGGTTGCAGTGCAACGAATATTTCTTGGTTTGGCTTTGTGCCTTCTTCTGTGTCAATTAACCCCGACTTCCTTCTGTCTTCTGCCTCTGACTAGGTCTAGGTTGCTCTCTCCGCTGAAGGTGGATCACTCGGACTTGTTGTTCCTTCAAAATTTCCCTTTTCACAACTCTATTGTCAGCTGTTGCACGCTCAGGCTCAGATGGCAGAAGAGATCGCATTTGTTTTTCTCCCCGTGTCCTGCTACTGCCCTACAAGAAGGGGTTTCTCTCGAAAAGCGGACTGTATTGTTTGTACAAGTACCTCCAGTTGGTATGTTAGAAAATTTGACTTTCCTGGCTGAGAGCTTCCAGAATCGTTGCCTTTCGTTACCTTTCAGCAACAGATTGTTGAGTCGGATACTTCAAGGCTCTAGAAGTTGAGGAGGAATTGGTTTGCACCTGTGCATTTCACTTTGTGTTGGAAACCTGTCGTCAGTCCCTGTTAGTGTTCCCTAGCCCTGTGCTCTTATGCTTTCCTGGGGAGTGATTTTGTTTTCCTATTTGGTGTATGTTTTCTTGTGTTCACAGACAATTGTCTAGACAGTTGACAGAGACTACTGCCTTATACATGCTTGCGGGTAACTCAAGAAACAAGCTTTATGTAGGTGGTGGAAAGGAGCGTACAACAAAAGTGGAGCTCAAGGAAAAGGGAAACAATTGTCTACGAGGCGTGGGCCGTTGAGTAGATTTGCCTGTAGTATCAGCCGAGTTTGTAGAAGACTTAATTAGGAGATTTCTGTAGAGTGCTTGCATTCTTATAACTTGTGCTCTGTATGCCAAGGATCTCCGACATGTCAAATATTGGGTTTTAGTTAGGACTGCGGTAAAAACGAGTGTAAAGGTCTCTTTAAAATGCAATGAAGGGTACTTGTCTGGATGGACTCTTCAAATCTCAGTATGCTTTAACTAAATAAAACATTTGCCACAACACGTCTTGTCCTTTCCTTTTCATGTTTAAGTAACGATTCGCCATTTTTTGCAACAACTTTTCATTCCCGTTAAATTTCGTTTCTGCAAAAAATCACCGATTAAATTCATATAACGAAAATGACAATACCTCCAATTTCTAGCCAACGCATAATGTGCAATTTCCCTGAACAAATATATCCTGCAACAAGTTTCGGTGTTTTTTATGACACTCGCGCGCGGAGGAATTCATGTGTATTTGTGAATGTTAAGTGATGTAAGTGTTGTGAGGTGTTTATTTTGACACACATGCGAAAAGCCATGGCGAAAAAGTAGAATTTGCGGGAGTTTTGGTTTGTATTCGTTTTCAGAATTTGATAACTTTTTCGATGGTGACGTTCCATTGCCTTAGACCTAGGTAAAATAGTCATGGTGGATGATGATAATGATGCATGGCTGATGGTGGCTGATGAGTGGATGCTGATCATGGCTGTTTGCTGGCTGATTTGTAGGTGACACAGAATGATCATTACACGAGTGGTGCTAATTCAGCCAATAAACAGATTATGCAATCTTCGATCTTAGCCTAAAAGGGCGTTCGGATCCAATAAAATTATGTGAATCGAAATGAACCAATGACATTTTGACAGATATTCAAACAGCATCAACTGATTCTGATAACTGACAATTAGCAGGCGACGAACTTCATTCTAACCAACTGACAAGATGTATCAACCATGTAGCCCAAACGTTTATTATATTGACACTGTTGATGGACATTATTGGGAGTGCTTTTGCTGCGGTGGTTTCTCAGGCAGGCTTTGGTCGTTGTATATGGGTCTGAGGTGAACTTATCTTGTGGCAAGAAAATGTTTATGTGTATGTCGTGTGTTGAGGCTGCGTCGGAGCCAGATTTTTAAATGGACCACTTGTTAAGCATTAAGAGGCAGCGTGCTCTAGCTCAAAAGGAATACCTCCGGAAACGGCGTGAGGACAATGCTAGGGGGAAACTGTTAACTATAGCTAGAGAATTGTCAATCGAGTTCAAGAGGCCTAAAGCAATCGATAACAATGGCACAGACATTGCAGTTACAGACATTGTGGTTTTCACAGCAGACATACTTAGAAGGGGCATCAACGTAACTAGACACGAGCAAGAAACATTACTTTACGGCAGAGTTCAAAAACTATTGTACAATTCACAGCAAGTACTAGTCGAATACAGAGATTATGATGGACAATTCTATACCTTTACATTTTTCTGCAACCAGATTGCCTGCGTGTTCGACGTGAAGGAGACTGAACCTTTGCCACTATCAGTGGCACCCTGCAAGGAGTACTGCTGGCGGAAATATAATCCCTTTCATTAAAAGGTGCGCCGCCAAACGAAGATTTCAGAATTCCTGCGCCGCCAAAAGGTAACATGTCACTGACCGTGTCATGGCGATTTTTTTTTTTTAATTTGATGCGATTTTCTGAATTTTCGTAGTTTGTTATCAAGTTATCAAGCTATTTGAATAGTTTGCCATATGTACAACAACATACATCTATATCAACTTCCCTGAACCTATTTCCCTGAACAACTATTAATAATATATTCATCCTAACACTACCATAACATATGTTAGGATGGATATATATATTCTTACCAATGAACATTATTTCATTCGGTTTTTATTCTTTTGAACGGTCAGGAGAACTCGATTCCCGATCACATGAATGTTATTCGCCCGTGTAATATGGGATACCCAAACTTTGGGGTTATTCGCCCCGTGTAAAGTACAAGTGAATAAAGTTGGCATCGTGTATAAAATGGAGTTTCACCATGGGGTCAACTACCTCGCTCTAGCGGGAGTGTCCCACGCGCGGATACCGCCATGCATCACTAGAGGAGCTTTGAAGCAGTGCTTGGCTGAAGTGAAGTTGACGGACGTTGTACAATCACAATAAAATTGTGGGACATTGCGCCGCAGGCGCCGAAAATTTGGCATTTTTCATGTGTTTTGAGCAATTCTAAGTGGTGATCGGTTGCGATTAGAGCTGAGTACCCCCAACTCTGCTGTGCGCCGAGGGTAAGCCCCGGGACAAAGTGTGGGCAGCCAAAGTCTCACCTAGTCTAGTAGCCTTGCGTGATTACGCTCGAAGAACGGAAGAGTGCATACATGTGTGGAGTTTTAAGTCCCCTAAGTCCTACATCCGGAGGGACGCCTCATGGAGATGTAAGCGCAACGTGTATGACATGCGTTGCAAAAAGCTGGCCAGCACGACAACAAAGACATAAAGTTGCTGACTTATACAAAGATATGACCCTATATATTGCGAGGCGGTCACAATGCTTCCAAGAGGGAAAATCTGTTAGTGGAGCCGAAATGCCCGAACGTCATATTGCATGACATGTCACAGGTATGACATGCCATATGATATGACGGGTCATCAGGTCATCATGACATAATGCCATGATATATGATAGGTCAAGAGTCAACAATCATGTATGTCATCATGACATGCAGTCGAGATAAGTCTGTCATTGTCATGCACCTTTGGTGCGTGTTGAGACATCTAGAGGACAATCGTGTATTCGCACTGCGATTTGTCACAAACCGCGGCTTGTTGTGTACCATAGCCAGGTTGTGACACATGGGACAGTAGTCCTGGTGACGCACACGTGACAAACGCAGCGCAGGTCACGATCGTGACGCGACAGTTGGTGACAGTGACACGACAGTTGGTGACAGAGTACGGAAGTTGGTGTTACACTATTCTGGAGATAGCGACAAGATATATAGGGCGGCGCTGCCAAGGGTGAGCAGACGCTCATTTTTGTTTTGCCTTCGCAGAAGTAGAGGAAAGAAAGAACCCTCGCTTATTAGACCGCGAAAACAGCAGTGTTTATGACATGATATTTCGTTGTGTGCGAATGCTGGTGTTTACCTGAAGCTTGCTGTTTACGTTTTCAGTTATCAGGACTACCTGTTCGTAGTCTTTTTCAAAACAAAAATGGGCTTTGTTACAGACAGCGACAACTTGTCTGTAACCACATTTGCAAAGATGCAGCTTTGTTGAACGAAGTCCGTGACGGTCTAAGCCAGGAGCGGGAATCCCGTACTGGTAAACTTGGAAAGACCGAGTAAACCGGGCTGTGTCAACTGCAAGCTAACGTGGTGCGTTGACGGTTAATTCTTGGAATCGGCAGCAGTCACATTATGATACTCTGGTCAATTCTTGGAAATGGTGCCTCGTGGAACAAAGCACTGGAAAGTCAAGCCAGGAACGGAAATTCCGTACTGGTAAGCTTGAAAGCGTGGAGTGAAGCAGGTGTTCACACTGACCACAGCAGAGTAAATTACAGCGACAATTACGAAAGATGATGTGCGAAATAATTCTTGCAATTGGTGCCTCGTGGAGCGAAGCACTGGAAAGCTAAGCCAGGTGCGGAAAATTCCGTACTGGTAAGCCTAAAGGTGTGGAGTGAAACAGGCTTCTATACTGGTTACAGCGATTCTTTATTTGTCTATAATTAGCTACGAAATCTGCTGCGGAGCTTCAGAAGCTGCAAAGAGAGCAGAGGAGAACTACTCTTATTAATATTGTTTGAGTGGCGTTTTTTTTGTAACGGGTGTGCTTCAAGTTCTACTATATGGCTTACGGCATCAGCTACGGGTATCTCCACGACTGTCGGAAACGCGTGCTCGAGGGCCGACCCACGTTTGTTCATGGATCGACGTACGAGGAGGACAACCACAAGATTTCCCTGAAACGCGAGTCGGTCGTCGCATGGATCAAGAAATACGCCGACGAATACGGACAACCCCAACCTGACAAAGCCGAGATTCACCTTTCGGATGGTTTGACCATCGAAGAGCTGTGGGACGAGTACATCGAGGGCTTGCGTGAGAATGAGAAGAGCAAAAAGATCTCTCTCAGTTACTTCTACAAAGTATTTGACGAAGATTGCAACTCTTGGCTCAAGATTCCATCGGTGAACCGATTTTCTCACTGCGATGTTTGCGCGTCCTTCAAGTTATTGAAGGAAGGCTTAACCAAATCTCAAAAAGGTGAATATTCTTGAATAGCTTTGTGATGTGTTTATATGCTTATGTAATTTGTTCACTGACCCGAATTTGTGTATCTTGTACAGCGCAATACAACGGGCCTCTCAACAAACATCTGGCAATCGCACGAGCGGAGCGCCAGAAGTTCTACAAACATGGTCGTAAAGCGAATATGACCAAGAGCATTGCCATGCACAAAACTTGGCATAAGTATGCCTCGGTGATCATCGATGGCATGACGCAGTGGACCACCCGACTGCCACACTTTCGACGTATCCCTAAACATCTGGACTCTAAGGACTTCCTTGACGTGCACAACATGGGAAGCATGATCGAGAACGTGGGCCGCTTCATGGATTTCAACTACGCCAACTTCAAGGACGATGCGAACTTCCTTGTCAACGTTTTGCACCGGGATATCCTCCGCATTCAAGAGCATCGACGCAACGGGGACGAGGAAAATTCATACCCGATGCCGGAAGTATTGTATGTACAGCCTGACAATGTGAGCACCAACAAGAGCAAGTTGATGTTGGCATACGTAGCTTGGCTGGTTCACACGGACGTCTTTCGCAAGGTGAAACTCGACTTTCTGTTGGTGGGACATACGCACGAGAACATCGACCAGATGTTTTCACGCTTCTCCGTGCGTCTACGACGCAAGCAAGCTTGGACGCTCCACGAGATGATACCGTAGAGGTCGCACAAGAATGCTTTACGGATGGTGTAACGTGCGAGCACACCGAGAAGATCTTTGACTTCAGCTCTTGGTTTTCTGGTCACGTCTTCGATTGCCACAATATTTTAGCACAGCAGGCTTTCAAGTTCAAGAAGGACGAGCACGGCAAAGTGGGCATGCAGTACAAACAGTATTCCATTTCACCCAAATGGTTACCCGAGACTCCATTGGCAAAGCTTGCTTCTACACCCCCTGTCGCGGGGCCTGGATACATCAAGCCGATTCCTTTTACCGAAGAAGGCATCGAAAAGCTTGAGCATACATTACAGGCGTTGAAGGACATTTTGGGCACAAAGCTCACGGACGTGCACGAAAAGTTTTGGCGCGAGGATGTCATCGAGAAACAGCGCCACCTAACTGCTGGTGGAGAATGTCAAGCGCCCGCGATACCCTTCCAGCATCCTGAGAAAATCGCCATCGAGCGCAATGCCACCTTGGTTCGACTGATAGAGGCGCCCGCTTTGGCGATAGAAGCTGCCGATGCTGCCGCCGTCCCCGCTATACCGGTGTGCATCCAACGCCGAATTGATCGAGCGCCGATAGAAATGTACAACGGTAAACGGAAACACCAAGGTCACGCCCAAAAGCAAGCAGAGCAGTACGTGAACAACGCCCAATGGGAGGTCACCTACGGCCAGATGACAGTCGGCAGTTTTGCAGTGGCTCTCGCGGTGGAATCTGAAAACGACAAGTTCGTTTTCCGCGTACAACTGAGGCGAAGCGAATGGCCGGATCCGTTGTACTTGGTGAAGGTGGAGGCGCGCTATCCGTCAGCTCAGCAGCTGCAATATCGCTATTTCCAACCCAAAAAACACACCGACACCAAGAAGAAGCACCTCGGCAAGCAGCTTGCGAGTCACCTAGGAGCTTTCGCAGCGCCACCGGGGCACCGACCGTCTACCGAGACTTTCGATAAGAATGAAATAGTGCTGGCATGGAATGTAATTGCGAAAGACCCCGAACGGAGTATACCGAACGAGCAATACGCGCAGATAGTCGTCGCTTTGCTTGCACAACAATTCAAACGCACGCGCAAGGACCCAGGTGACTTGACTGAATCGGATGATTCCGATGAAGACGAAACTTTTGATAATTGCGTACAGTAATCACTCACATTTAAGGAAACTCGACGTTAAGGAAATAGCCAGCGTTTC
>LGRX02013628.1:0-10825 GCA_001247695.2 Cymbomonas tetramitiformis
TCAACGGGCAAGTTCAACGACGACGGGAAAGAGATCAAGCGATTGCGATTCTTGAAGAAAACAAAACTAGCCGCCTTGATCTCGAAGCTGCAAACTTTATTGTTAGGGCATGAACCAGGGAAGTCGCCAAATTGTGATTGCAACGGTAGGTTTTTGTGCAAAGAGAACGGCTCGGAAACATGGCGGTGACGGACGTTAAATGGTTCGGGAGACTGCCCGTTTTTGCGGCCATACGCATATCATACATTCCTGGCCTTGCACCAACACCGCCAATTTCGGACATGTGTCAATGATATGCCGTTGGGGCATACGGTGTGGTTGTTCGACTTCTCCGAGAACCATTTACTCAACATCCCGCGGGAAGTTCAGAGCTTGCACTGGGTTGTGAATCAAGCAACCATATTGGCCTGTGTGTTATGGCGACACGCATGCGTGGACGTCGACGAACGGGAGTCCACGGCGGAGAACCCTGTAATTGTGAAGGACTACTTGTACTTCATAAGTGATGACCGGAGACATGATCACCGGTTCATTCCGCATATGCGTGAGGTGATCGTGAACGACTACTTTGTCGGCAGGGGGATGGCGAAGCCGAATTTCATTCATGAATGGGCGGATGGTTGCGCGGGGCAAAACAAGTGTGCGGCGGGATTCGCGGACGTGGGAAATAGCAAACAGGCGTGGTCTTTGGGGATTCCTTGCCAGCGGAACTTCTTTGAGACGGCGCATGCTAAAGGGGAGCAGGACGGAGCAGGGGCACACGTGAAGCATGCGTGCAGCGGCTGTGGTAGTGATTTCGGAGGGTGACAAGTGGTATGGTAAGATCTTGTGTGCGGCCGATCTCCATGCCTTTTGTGTGGAGAGATTGACGAGACGCGCCGACACCGGTTACGCCCAGGCAAGGGCGGCATTCAACCGAAGATTTTTTTTATCTAGTCCCGGAGGACGCGACCAAAGAGGTAGAGGGGGGTTTGTCGGCGATTGACCACAATGTCCACATCGCATACCAATCTTAGGATCAGACATTGCGGATGCACTCCGTGCGAGCGGGTGTTGAGAGGAGGTTGCTGGTGCGCGACCGGACCTGCTATTGCGTGGAGTGCTATGCAGAATGTGTTTCGGCGGTACCAACGTCGAAGAATTGTTTGGAAGGATCTCATGTGGATTTGTGGAGGGAGGTGGAATTGACACCTGCAACGGGTGCGGACCAAGGTATGGTATCAATTGTGCTGATATTTTGGTTTATTGATATATCAGAAAAATCAGTATCAATTGATGACAAATTTTGAATATCAAAATTATTGGTATCGATCGATTGATTAGGACGACATATCAATATAAATCGATAGACCCCTCGGAATATCAGTATCAATCGATTGACAGTGGTAACATATCAATATCGATTTCAGATTACCATCGTCGATTTGCGATATCACTTGTGTTTGATATACCAAAATATCAAAAACCGATCCGGGACAATGCAAAAACTGGGGCTTGATAGGCCCATACAGACGATAACGAGTCCTGCTTCAGGACCTGTTGCACCCTCGATTGATTGATCTTTGATAATCTAGACGTAACGAAGATTTAAATTGGGTTAGTTGAGGGTATCCGAGGGTATCCGAAGAGAGATCAGGGGGAAACGTGGGCGTGGCAGCATCGCAGCAAACGTCAAAGTGCCTCAGGTGTAACCCTGCGTGTCAAGAGGTCTCAGCAGTCCCCTTTCGATCCTGCTAGAAGTGATGAGGTAGACTACGACGTGCGCATAATAAAAGCGGGACGCCTATCGGGAGCAACCCCACAATGGTTGATGGGTTGGGAAGGGTATAGTGATGCCGCGGACACTTAGAGGAGCCGATAGAGAACTTAGTCGGCCATGAGCCATGAGCAAGAGATCGCCGCTTTCCGTGAAAGGCGTAAGGACTAAGGAGGAGGTCGCAGAAGAATCGGCCGGCTGTAAGTGTTAACTGCTTAGAGCTCAAACGCATTTTGCTGGACTTCGGGTTTAGGTCTAGTTATTATGGGCTCTGACTAGCCCCTAGCCTTACCCTGCATCCTAGTTCGTGACTGTGTAATGCTAGAGTTGTAGTGTACAGTAGTACGATACATTTGTACAGAACTGTTTTCTCCGTCCGGGTATCCGAGAGCATAAAGCCTCGGCCGGACACTATTTAGATGATTATTCGCTCCATCTGTACTGCTTGGCCGGACCGATTCTGTTCCATATTCCTCGCAGGTTATAGGCCCTACCATCTTTCCGCTAGTTCTGATGGCACAACGCCTTGCTGTTGCCATGTTCGGCTAAGTAGGACGTAGAGGGGGTCGAGCGCCCACTTGGGCGGTGGTGTATATTTTTCACAGTATGGACTTTTAGCCTGGCAGTGATGGCGGCACGTCTCGTCGGCTCGCCTTCGCTGCGCAGGAGATCAGTGGATGGTGTCTTTTCGTCCACTTTCGGGAGGCGTATGGAGGCCATGCGCCCGCATGAGCTCGGCGGTTTCCGGAGAATGGAAGATCCTCCGGAAAATCTCCTTCAACGGCCACCAAAAGAATTCCGACCGTGGTTTCTTAGTCTCGCCACCTTCCTCCGCCGTTCCAAGGGTTTCCCATCTGCTCTCGTTGCATACGGGGCACTGTTCCGCTTGCGCCAAATCTTTTTCGTACATACAACATCCGTTAATGCACATGTGCACTCGTTGGTACGGGGTATCAAACGGATCAAATGTTTGAATGGCTGCCTTGAAGGTAGAAGGAAAGTGGGTTTCCCTAAGCTCCTCGAAGTTATCAAGCAGGATCTCGCACAACGAAGAAAATGACTTTTGTGTTCTCCTCCAAGTTCCATTCCAGCAAATCTGCCACCAACTTCGTTGTTCGTCTGATGTTGACATCTTGCACGCGAATAACCCGCCTGTAGCATTGTCGCAACATATTTCATGTATGCTGTGAAGTATGCTACACGCATGTGTCATACATACAGCACATATACAGCATGTTGATATCATGCTACGCGTGCCCTGCACAAAAAAAATAATGCTTCAATACCTCTTCTCCGCCGAATAGTTCTTCAGCAGCTGCCACGATTCGGGCGATTTCTTGCGAACACGCCTGTTCCACGTCGGCCTCGGCACTGGCGGGATGCTCACCACCCTCGCCACCCTCCCCATCCTCGCCACCCTCCCCATCCTCGTGACCCTCCCCATCCTCGTAACCCTTCCCATCCTCGCCACCCTCCCCATCCTCGTAATCCTTGTTCCCATCCTCGCCACCCTCCCCATCCTCGCCATGAACATCTTGGAGTTCCTCTTTCTCCCTCGCCTGTCGGCATTCCTCCGCACGTTCGTCCTCGTTGGCATCCATGATGACATCTTCCTCACCATGTCTGCAGCATGTCATTAGTATGTTGTCAGCATACTGCTCACAAACTGCAAAGCATGATGCAGACCAGTATGTATGGAACACTCATTTCACGTTGTAAGAAAAGAGAACGATACCTGAATTCCGCGACACCCTTGCCTCCAAATTCAGCCTCTACATCTTCGGGATCTTTTGAAGGTAGCTGAACTTGACCTTTTATTCTTCGATGTCGCGTGCGGGTGGACTTGCTCGAATTTTCACCCCGACAATCTCGATTGATGACCAGGTATATGTCTTTCTTGGGCAGGATTGCCTTGCTATCATCCTAGCCACAAATTCTAATCCGCCTGTGCATTCCGTGTGCCCGCAGATGATGACACCAAGCTCCTCGCACACACATCGCGGTGCATTGGCTACTTTGAAGAGGCACACGTAGAATAATAACAATAAGAATAACACATAGTCTTCGATATGCAACGAGGTTGTGTCATTGTGAGATGACCTTTTGACAATAGTAGGGTGAGATTTGTACCTTTTATGTAACATGTCTTACGTTGGTATGTAAAATGTCACGCATTATAAAGCCTGCCTATCTCTTCATCAGCATTCATTTCTCGCTTTCGCTCACGATAGACCCCACCTCCTACCAGTGAGCGACACACCCAGATGCCAGACTACTACATTGTCCTTTTCCGTTTTGTGCTTCCCGCCATCCGGGAAAGACGCCGTTCCCGCGAGGAATGCTTTTAGCACGCATGGGTAGAAGAACGATTTCTGTGGGCCCTTGAAACACGAGTACGCATTACATGCCCCGATATCCCTGGCACATTTACCTCAGAAATCATTGTGCGAGGAAGACAGATACGCTGTCCGGCTAAGCTCGCTAGGAGACAAACTGATAATCCTCTAACTTGTGTCTGGCCGAAGCTTTATGCTCTCGGAAACCCAGACAGTGAAACGATGACTGTACTACTGTACTGTACTACTGTACAGTACAGTGCTAGGATGTCACGGACACGAGACGGAAGCAGGGTCAGGCTAGGGGCTAGTCAGAGCCCATAATAACTAAGCCTAAACCCGAAGTCCAGCACACCACCCGTGGGTGTGACTACCTAGCAAGGCAGGTACAGGGTATACAGCCACGTGATAATAAACAAACACCTACGTGCAACTCGGTGGAAACCGATCACTTCTAGCTGGGTGCCGGGGTCTTGACCCGGTCATCCCACTACTGGGCTAAAGCTAATCAAGCTGCCAGGATGATTCACAAGAAACTCAGCCACTTTGAAGCTGGTCAGCAGAGCTGAGTTCAGCGGTTGGGATGTAAACACAGAGTAATCCCGAAGTAAATTGCAAACTGTCTGCTTGAAATTGAGCACCACCAGGCCCAAGTGGGCAAGGCGGTTCCACAGCAGAAAGTAAATCAACTGAAAAACTCATACAAGCAGATTCCCATGGCGGTTTGAACATTGAAGAAAGAGATGAAAGAACTCGATCGTCAGGCGGCCAATCACGGATGTCCAGAGAGCCAAGTGGCGGATCCGAAGCAAAAAGATCTCCAGTAGACCGATGGACGGTGACTCCGGGCTCAACCAGGCCCCTGTCACCACCGCCCACGGCAACCAGAGATGCCGTAGCACTGGCCAGCAGAGAACAACAGAGCATCGAGGACATTAATGCACACCGGAGAAAACTCGGCGGTGCCCGCGGACGGTACATCGGAGCTGCTAGTGGCGATGCCCCCCTGTCAGAGTCATGCTCAAGAGTGCCGAAGGAGTCAAAAGCCACTTGCCGCCCGCCGTCAGAGTCATTGTCAGAGCCTTGGTCGTTGTCAGAGACTTCAGAGCCAATGTCAGAAGTCTCAATCGTCATGCCAGCAAACAGCGGAGCCGGTGCAGAGTCGCCAAGCTGGAGCGATGGGACAGAACCAGGCAAGCCGAGAGAGTCAGGGACAGCCACTGGCGGGTCATGAGCCGTAGGCACACCACCAGCCACGAGTGCAGAGGGATCCCGAACCGCAGGCGGTGGCGGAATCGAACCCCGTGCACCCGAGTGGAACGTGGCTAGAGGAAAGTGAGCCACGCCGTCATCGTCAGCTGCCGCATCTTGAGCGGAAGCCGCCGCGTCCTGAAAGTGCCGCAGAGACGTGGGCTCAGCCGTCACAAAAGAATGCGCCGACAGCTCGCACACATCTGGGCGACCCTCCATCGTGCAGAGCGACTCGAAGGCGTGCTCATCCCCCGCGTCATAGAAACGCTGGAAACGAACAGCCAAGCAGTCAGCCTCGTAGTCCTCAACCGCACTACAATAGTGGGCAGAGTGAAGACCGCCGTTGGGGCATTCAGCATGCCAGTGCTTCAAACCACTTTGTGCACATACCGCATTCTTGCAGCGGGGCACGAAGGCACCACTCTTCTTGTCAAACGAGACAGGAGGAGCGGTGCCAAGCGGCTTAACACCAGCACGATGAAGCTTGGCAGCAGAGCGGGTAAGGTGCTTGCCGTCAGGCGGAGGCCCTTCCCGCTTCTGCCGCTTCAGGTCACGAATGTCCTGTTGCATGCGCTCCAGCTGCTTCTGCAGACTGGACAACGCCGCAGCCAGGTCAGACGCGCCATCGCCGAATGACAGGGCAGAGACAGGGGCGTCAGAGACTTTCAGGCCGTGTCGGAACTGCTCCCGCACACGAGCCTGAATAGTCAGGAGAGACACGCCCTGCCGCTGGTCAGCCCGAGCCAGGGAGTTAGCCAAATCACGGTACAGCCACGAATCGCCGAGAGCCTTTAGAAACTGCCGCTTCACCGCGTCCTCTGGCAAGTTGTGGGAACGCTGAACGTCCCTCAAAAGGCCATTGAACTCGCGGATGCCACGGTCAGGATCTTTGCTGCTGGGGATGCGGACCGCCAGCAGCAACTCAAAAGAGTCAAAGGGTTCCGAACGTTCCTGGAGCATGCGCACCACCTCAAGGGCAGCGCGCTTGCCATCTCCAGGAACGTCGGACCCAGAGGCCTCAAGCCAGTCACGAGCAGGTGAGCCAGGGCGAGCCAGAAATGTCAGAGCCGAGAGCAACAACTCATTCGCCTCATGCCTGGCCTCAACTGCCATGTCAGTTAAGTCAAACAGGGGAGCAAACGCCGTCGACTGAAGCACAAACTGTGCGCGCAACTCATGCATTAACTGTGAAAAAATGTCCACTGCGTCTGCCTCTGTCCCTGCAAAGCGCTGCGATTTGTCCCCAAGGATCTTTGTGGCAACGGTTTTGGCAACCTTCCTGTCGAAATTGTCACGAGCTAGCTGCTTACATTTGTCCAAAATTTCCCTCGCAGCTGCGGTTGTCGGAGCTGGCAGCTGCGGGGTGTGCGGCGTCGCAGAATGTTGCGCACCCACATCATCGAAAATAGTCTCTAATCTACGGACGCGAGACCGCGTCAAGTTGTTCGTTGTGATAACCATGATAGTGAGAGACAGGGGAGAAGGTTGAGCTAAACAGGGAGATGGTGAAAGAACGCTTACAGCGGCCAGATAGTTTGTAGAAGTCTCAGCTGACAGATCAAGATTCACAGGTCGTGAGCGAAACCATGAGAGCGGCCAAAATCAGTCACGTGTGGAACGACCTCGCCGGAGCCAGCGGCGCACGAAACAGATTAACTCTCGCTGCGACGATGCTGCCGTAAAATAAAAATAATCCGTCACTAACTGATCTCCTGCGCAGCGAAGGCGAGCACAATGCGTGCCGCCATCACTGCCAAGTCAAAAGGCCATACCGTAAGAGTAATTCACCACCGCCCAAGTGGGCGCTCAACCCCTCCTACGTCCTACTTAGCCGAACATGGCAACAGCAAGGCGCTGTGCCATCATCAGAATCACCGGAAAGCCGGTGCGGCCTATAACCCGCGAGGAAGACAGATACGCTGTCCGGCTAAGCTCGCTAGGAAACAAACTGATAATCATATAACTTGTGTCTGGCCGAAGCTTTATGCTCTCGGAAACCCAGACAGTGAAACGATGACTGTACTACTGTACTGTACTACTGTACAGTACAGTGCTAGGATGTCACGGACACGAGACGGAAGCAGGGTCAGGCTAGGAGCTAGTCAGAGCCCATAATAACTAAGCCTAAACCCGAAGTCCAGCATAACCCGCCTGTAGCATTGTCGCAACATATTTCATGTATGCTGTGAAGTATGCTACACGCATGTGTCATACATACAGCACATATACAGCATGTTGATATCATGCTACGCGTGCCCTGCACAAAAAAAATAATGCTTCAATACCTCTTCTCCGCCGAATAGTTCTTCAGCAGCTGCCACGATTCGGGCGATTTCTTGCGAACACGCCTGTTCCACGTCGGCCTCGGCACTGGCGGGATGCTCACCACCCTCGCCACCCTCCCCATCCTCGCCACCCTCCCCATCCTCGTGACCCTCCCCATCCTCGTAACCCTTCCCATCCTCGCCACCCTCCCCATCCTCGTAATCCTTGTTCCCATCCTCGCCACCCTCCCCATCCTCGCCATGAACATCTTGGAGTTCCTCTTTCTCCCTCGCCTGTCGGCATTCCTCCGCACGTTCGTCCTCGTTGGCATCCATGATGACATCTTCCTCACCATGTCTGCAGCATGTCATTAGTATGTTGTCAGCATACTGCTCACAAACTGCAAAGCATGATGCAGACCAGTATGTATGGAACACTCATTTCACGTTGTAAGAAAAGAGAACGATACCTGAATTCCGCGACACCCTTGCCTCCAAATTCAGCCTCTACATCTTCGGGATCTTTTGAAGGTAGCTGAACTTGACCTTTTATTCTTCGATGTCGCGTGCGGGTGGACTTGCTCGAATTTTCACCCCGACAATCTCGATTGATGACCAGGTATATGTCTTTCTTGGGCAGGATTGCCTTGCTATCATCCTAGCCACAAATTCTAATCCGCCTGTGCATTCCGTGTGCCCGCAGATGATGACACCAAGCTCCTCGCACACACATCGCGGTGCATTGGCTACTTTGAAGAGGCACACGTAGAATAATAACAATAAGAATAACACATAGTCTTCGATATGCAACGAGGTTGTGTCATTGTGAGATGACCTTTTGACAATAGTAGGGTGAGATTTGTACCTTTTATGTAACATGTCTTACGTTGGTATGTAAAATGTCACGCATTATAAAGCCTGCCTATCTCTTCATCAGCATTCATTTCTCGCTTTCGCTCACGATAGACCCCACCTCCTACCAGTGAGCGACACACCCAGATGCCAGACTACTACATTGTCCTTTTCCGTTTGTGCTTCCCGCCATCCGGGAAAGACGCCGTTCCCGCGAGGAATGCTTTTTGCACGCATGGGTAGAAGAACGATTTCTGTGGGCCCTTGAAACACGAGTACGCATTACATGCCCTGATATCCCTGGCACATTTACCTCAGAAATCATTGTGTTTCCTGTGACACTTGCGCGGTTTTTTTTTTCATCCTCGGAGAATTGTGAACGACGACGTCGGCGGCTTAAGAGTCAATGAGGCGTCCTACTTTAATCGGACTAGTTGGATTTCCGGTATGAATTTGTATCGCAGTATAAACGAACTCCACCGACGATGGTTATATGATCACCATTGGGCCTGGTGCAACGGTTGGTTTCGCAACCTCCTTGACTATGACGCTGAATTCGTCTATGATCGTGTATACGACCGGCCCTGTTGCGATGATTGCGGAAGGTCAGATTCACTTGTTATGCGAGTGACTTACCCACATCGATACATATGTGTCGACCGCGCGGATTGCGAGTTCTGGCAGGATATATACCGATGATACCGAAATCCCAGAGTTGCTGTCCTCCGACTCCGACTAAGGTATACATAAAGCTCAATACCTCTTACACAGCCTTCATTCCTTGCTTTCGCTCACCATCGTGCCACCCCGGCCACCTCCTACCATTCTGAGAGCCACCCGTCTGATGACAGCCCACGGCCACTTTCTCCTTTTCAGATGCGGCACAGAGGTCACCTATAGAAGTGTTGCTAGCATTACGAAGCACAATCGAGGTCTTACTGACAACACCTTCGACTAGACGTGAAGAATTACAATCGCTGACCGTCTACACGGATGTGCCCGACAAGTGCGAAATCTATATAATATGGGACCTAAGAGAGTGAGAGGTCTTAGTTCTTAGGTCCCATAAGGGAGTGGCGAGCATAGCACAGTTCCAGATGCTGTGATTATATGTGGGCTTCCAAAAGTCGAGATTGTTCAAAGCGAACGCGTGCCGCTGCAGCCTATCTTCAAAATTCGAAATCTCTAAGTTTGAAGATAGGCTGCAGCGGCA
Source organism: Cymbomonas tetramitiformis (assembly GCA_001247695.2). Taxonomy (NCBI): domain Eukaryota; kingdom Viridiplantae; phylum Chlorophyta; class Pyramimonadophyceae; order Pyramimonadales; family Pyramimonadaceae; genus Cymbomonas; species Cymbomonas tetramitiformis. The sequence goes on from LGRX02013628.1 coordinate 9,673, forward strand.
CGCCTTCGCTTTGAATAATCTCGACTTTTGGAAGCCCACATATCATCACAGCATCTGGAACTGTGCTATGCTCGCCACTCCCTTATGGGACCTAAGAACTAAGACCTCTCACTCTCTTGGGTCCCATATTATATAGATTTCGCACTTGATGTCGGGCACATCCGTGTAGACGGTCAGCGATTGTAATTCTTCACGTCTAGTCGAAGGTGTTGTCAGTAAGACCTCGATTGTACTTCGTAATGCTAGCTACACTTCTATAGGTGACCTCTGTGCGGTCATAATGTCGTCGCGATCTCGAGTTTCTGACGCATAACTCCTGTCATTCATTTGCCTTTGCAGGACCATCTGTTACCGGAAGCATTAAAAGGTGTACTTTCGTTTCCGTGTCGTTGCAAGCGATCATGGCCTGGTGCAACGGCTGGTTTCGCAATCAAGTTACCTATGATGGAGATGACAATATATTTTATGCTCGCTTATACACCTGGGCTTGTTGCCATGATTGCGGTTCTCAAAGCACAGTTCTTGAATAATGTAATAATGTAATAATGTAATAATGTAATAATGTAATAATGTAACATACAATGATTATAAAAAATGTGAAGATCGGGGTTCTTATACCATTGCTTGTACCATACACGTGACTTATGATATTTTTGTTGCCCGCATCGAGAAGAATTGTTTTCTAGAATAGATGGGTGGTGGCTAAAGCCACCGATTGAGATTCGACCATCAATTCAAATCAAGACGAGTCATCCGCCGACAGTCGACAAGGTCAGTGCAGATGTACCCGTCGCCAATACGGGTAAGATCCATATCAACGCGTCGGCATCGACTGCAGGCAGGCCTCATAGACAACTCGTGCCGCGACGGGTAGATCCATTGAGGATCTGCATGCTCGTTGTAAAAGCCGTTGTACCAGGCCCAATGATATTCACGAAGCCACCGTTTTTCGAAGTCGTCGAAATCGATGTAGTCTAGCCGGAATCTGAAGTTGTTTGACATGCCAGGTCCTTGCCAATGGAACCCTCGCTTCATCATCGTAATATGGGGCTTCAAAGTTGGAGGTAGGGAATATCTGCAAGAAATTTCCCCAATCACGAACATCCCCCCAATCGACTTCGAGCAGATCACGTAATTCATAGAAATAGTGAGC
>LGRX02013629.1:0-18131 GCA_001247695.2 Cymbomonas tetramitiformis
CACGTCATCATGATCATCGGGTCGGAGCCTTGAGTTGAAGACATAGTTGTTTCCTATCTCGATATTTCGGCCAGGGCATATATCTTACCGTGGCGGGCCGGCCCGGGGCCGTAGCTTGTCACGCCAGGCCGAAAGCGGGCCGGGATTGGATCAGGCTGCGGGCCGTAGACGTAAGGTGAAAATTGCAAAATTTACGTGAAAAGTTTTCGATTTTCATGAGATAGTACCATACTTAGATTTTTTTTAAAAAATGGAGACTGGCCGGGCTGGCCGAAACCGGGCCTAAATATTTTACATGTGCGGGCCGTAAAGAAAATTGAAGATGATTTCGGCTCTAGGAGAATCCTTTCCTGTCAGTGAATCAAACGACACTCGAACCCCTGCTCTTTATAAGGACGAACCCGGGCAAATTGCTTACTTACTTAAATACCTGCTGGACTTTAGGTTCAGGGTTATTATTATAAAAACTCTAATAGCCCCTAGCCTGACCTGTCTCTGATCGGAACCGTGACTCCGCTAGTAGCTAGGATGACAGTACAGTAGTACTGTACTGTCAGTCATTATTTCGTATTATCCGGGTTTCCGAGATGCATGATAAAAGCACTCGGCCGGACTGTTTATGGAGCTTAGCCAGTTCGTTTTCACCGAGCGGAACACCTGTTCTCGCAGGTTATGCGCGTCACCACTTTCCCGGTAATTCTGATGGCACAGCGCCTAGCTGTTGCCATGATTGGCTAAGTTTTGACACAGAGATGGGGTGGGCGCCCCCTTAGGCAGTAGTTGACCTTTTCGCAGTATGGCCTCTCCTTGAGGTGGAGATCAGTTTGGAACATTTTTCGGCAGCAGTATCGTCGCTCGCTGTGGCTTCTTTTTTACGTTTCACCTGGCCGGTGGAGAGGGCATTCCGCGTATTGTGGGTCGCAACCACTTTTAGCCAATCGGCTCATGACCTGTTTGATGTTGTTTTTATCGCTGAGACTTCTGCAGGAATTGGCCGCTGCGTCTACTAATTTAACTACTGCCGCCACACTAGCCCACGCTCCCCATCTCACCGTCATTTTTGTAATGGAAACGCCTCAGAGACCACGTACTCGCGCTAGAGCGCGAAAACTAGCGACAATTTTCGATGATGTTGGGGCGTTGAACGCAGCCACGCCCACAACTCCGCATTTGGATTCGGCTGCGTCGGAGGCGTCAGCTGCGGCTGCCACTCTCGTGCATCGATTGCGCAGAGACTCGTTCGATGTGCAAAGTTCCAAAACCGCGGCGACAAAAGTACTGGGCGACAAAGCTGCAAAATTCCGTGGAGACGAAACATCAGCTTCGGACATTTTTTCTCAATTGGTATCCGAGCTGCAGCAGCTCTTCACGTTGCAGTCGCCAGCATTTGCACCCCTGTTTGACCTGACTGCTGCTGACACCCCTGTTCTGCCTGCTGCAAATGAACTCTTGTACTCTGTGCTGCTGCTGCTGACTGCGCCAGGGTCTCCTGCCCGTAATTGGGTAGAGGCTTCTGGCGCGGATGTTCCTGCTGATGGCAAACGCGCCACCCTGGAGGTGGTGCGTATGCTTGCTGACGCGTCGACTCCGTTCGATGCTTTGACTGAGCTGCTTGAGGTGAGGATCTCTGACGAGTGTGACCCTGATGCGGGGATTCGCCTCTTCAACAGCTGTCTTCGGGATGCACAGCGTCTGACGACGCTGCCCGAAGACGCTGTTAAGAGACAATTCCTCTCTGCTCTGTCTGGGCCGGCTTACGCCACGCTGGTTGACTCGTTTGCTCGAGCTGACCAGCGTGCGGCTGTAAGTCTGCTCACCCTGCAGGCACGCGTGCGCGAGCAGTACCGCTGCGGGCGGCTCTCGGGCAAGCGCACTGCAGGGCGCCCCATGTCTGTAGCATCTTGCACCACTGACACTGGCCTGGCTTCGGCCATTGAGCGGCTCAGTGCTCAGTTGGTCAAGTTGCAGCGGGATGTGGATTCCCTTAAGAAGGGTGGCTCCAAGCCGCCTCATGGGAAGCACACTCCGCGCAACTTCCACCGACCTGGAGTGCAGCCGCTTGCTCACTCCACCTCTCCGGAGGTGGCTTTTGACAAGCGGTCTGGCACCTTTGTCCCAACGTGCAGGCACGAGAAGTGCCGCGCCGTTGGGTCAAAGCATTGGCTCAGTGAGTGTCCTCACAAGGACACTCACCCATTGTCCATCTCGGCATCCTACTGCCAAGCCGTCGAGTCTTATGACTCCGACGTGCTTGCCCTTCGTTTCCAGCGGTACTATGACGCTGGAGATGAAGGGTCCATGGAGCACTTGTGTGCTCTCGTGGGGCAACCTGAAATCTGTGAGCTGTCTGCGCATGCCTTTGCTCCAGAGCCTACGGCTCTGCAGCAGTTCAAGGATGCTGCTGCCTCTGCTGAGTCTGCACCTGTTGAGCATCTCTCCATTGGCCGTGTTGCATTTTCTGCGGTCAGCGGTCCGCTTGCTGGTGGTGTCGCTGAGCCGACCACTGACAAGCAGCTGCTGCCGCGGGCCTCTGCACCTGTGCATGATGAGCCGGTTGACTTGCATGAAGTCAACCGTGCCACCTTTGTGCCGCCGTCTGCCTCTCTGGCTCTCGGCCCAATGGCTCCTGCTGACAGTTCTTTCAAAACATTCAACACTGTCCACCCTGACTGGTTTGACATTGACCCTGAGCCTGTTGATGTCTGTGATTCCGATGACGATGGGGAGGGCTCCAACTACCCTCCTGGTGTCTGCCTGACTGAAATTGAGGGGGGTGCACCGCCGGCGGCTGCAGCATTTCGGCGGTTCGGAGTCCCCAGAGGCTCCAAGCCATTTGGCATCGGTGAATTTGCACTCACTCTTTTCATGGTGGCTACGTTTCTGTTCAGTGCTACGGCGATGCCGACCCTCGTGGTCGGCGGTGGTGTCAGGGGCCTGGTTGAGCCCGGAGCCACTTACGGCTACGATTCGCTGCGGTCACATGAAACAATGCTGAGTTCTCTTTACCCGCCTGTGGCTACTGCTGGTCCGTCATTGCCGCCGCGGGATGTGACACAGTTCTTTTCTCAATCGACCTCGGCGGCTTTGCAATCTGGTGATTCTACCGTTCCCCTCTGGGATCCGCCTGACCCACTTGGGTCTGGTGGTGTCAGTGCTTACCAATTCTCATCTCAACTTACTTCGGATGTTTTCCTGCCTTGGGATCCATCTGCTGAACTCGGCTCTGCCGACCGGCTTTACAATGGCTAGAGTCTGCTTATTTCGAATCCTGGAGGTGTGATTAGCCTTAGCCGCAGTGGTGGGTTGTGCCGGGACAAGTCCCCGGGCACCCGGCTAGAAGTATATCTGTTTCCAGTGAATGCTGTTTGTTATCTGCTTACTTAGCTCCGCTTGCCTAGCCCTATTAGCTACGGTCACAGCTCCGGGTGGTGTGCTGGACTTTAGGTTCAGGGTTATTATTATGGGCTCTGATAGCCCCTAGCCTGACCTGTCTCTGATCGGAACCGTGACTCCGCTAGTAGCTAGGATGACAGTACAGTAGTACTGTACTGTCAGTCATTGTTTCGTATTATCCGGGTTTCCGAGATGCATGATAAAAGCACTCGGCCGGACTGTTTATGGAGCTTAGCCAGTTCGTTTTCACCGAGCGGAACACCTGTTCTCGCAATACCTAATCAAAGCTCGAATCCCAACGGGCGACACAAACGGAAATTTCGATCTGACGACGTCCAAACGATAACGATGACATCGCCAGTTCGCCACATCCCACATCGCCGGTTCGCCACTGTATTCGCGTGTCCACGTGTGCCGCGACGCGACGCCACCCCGACGTTATGGCATGGCAGACGCGGTGTTCAGAATACTATTAACTACTATACACTTTCACAGAGACACGGAGAATTGCAATCGTCAATAAAAGAAAAAGTTAAAACTCGGTTACACTTACTAATCGTATCGTGCCAGTGCCGTCCGATCGCAAAATGACGTCAAATATTCGGTCGCAGCTCGCAGGCCTAGTGGAGATCTCTAGATCGACTGGCCTAGTAATAGTATCGGCGGGGGCACTACCGGGGCATCGGTATTGTAAATTCGTGTATTGCACTTCCGATTGTCACAAACCACGGCTTGTCGTGTACCACAGCCGGGTTGTGGCACCTGGGACAGTAGTCCCTGTGACGAACGTATGACGCGCGCAGTACGATACGCAAGCGCGATAGTTGGTGACAGTGTACGGAAATACGGATGGGTGTTACATTATCTCTGGAGGTAGCGATTGTAGCATATAGGGCGGCGTTGCCAAGTTAGAGGAGACGCTCATTTTTGTTTTGCCTTCGTAACAGTAAGTTCATCAAGAGAGTTCTTGTACAGACCGCGAAAACAGCAGTGTTACATGATACAATAATTTATGATTTATGATATTCTTTTGTGTGTGAAGTTGTACTCTTCTTGAAGTTGTATTTAACGACGAGCGTCAGAACTGTATTCTGCATTCTTTTACAAAACAAAAATGGGCTTCATTACAGACATGACGTCTGTAATTGCACGTGTGATGAAGCAGTCTTGCTGAGCGAAGTCCTTGAAGGGTGCTGGATGTGACACCCCGTGTGTGTCACAATCCTCTGTCTGTACTAGTACTCCGTACAGTACGGCTGTCACAGGTTTAGGGTTTCCGGCTTAAGCCGAGCGACACTCAATCTAACGGCACTTCTTATGTTATCTTAAGTGTAAGCATTCTGTGTTTCACCACCTTAATATATAGTCAGCACTATATATCCCACAGGTTATGGTGCGCCAGGCACCTTCCACTACTTTTGATTACATGAGTGGCTAAGCCACTCCGCTTGGTGGGGCGTTGGGGGCCCGATTTGATGTCGTGATTTTCGCAGTTGCGGTCGAGAGCTAGTTTACGGGCGGATTAATTTGGTATCGCTGCAGCGTTCGCCTACCTGAGATTATTTTGTATTGTCCGCGTTGGATTACACTCGACTGAAACTTGATCAATTTTTGTCGTGGGATTCCTTGGCCGCCGCGTTCCGATCTTACAATTTCACAGTTACGGCTTCCTTAATTATCCGTTCCGACACTGCATCTTACGGCTCTCGACCATCGCTTTTCTGTGTTCTACGACATCGGCCCTCTACCCCGGCACTCCCACCTACTGGATTTTCACCATGAGCATTAATTCCCACGTCACGCCTCCCTTGGGGGCTCACAACCGCATTAGACTAGACACCATTTTTTCACGCGACGTCGGGTCTCGCTATAGACCGACGCCGAATTCTCCAGCTGTCAATCTCACAGCTCCGGACCGGACTCGAGCTGCGGCTGTCCAGAATTCCACTTGGGACGTCGACATCATCAAGAGAATTTCTCGCGACGCCTTGGGCTCCAAGGAGGACACCTTTCATGGAGACGAAGTACGCCGCAACACGCTCTGGACGTCTATTGTGAAGTCCTTGCAGCGCGCGTTCGAGCAGAAGGACCCCAACAACGCCGCTCTTTTTGATTTGGCGGACACGCAAAAGGAGGTCAACACCATCTTCAATGCCATCCTCTTCTCGACTTTGACATCGTTGACTTCTCCTAACTCACCCGCGCGGCGTTGGGTTGAGGCCTCGGGACGGGCTTCGCCTCAGGATGGCAAGCGTGCCCTTCTGGAAGTGACCAAAAGGTTGATCCCTCGCGTGGTTCGACCTCTTGGGCATTACGAGGAGCTTTGCTCCATTTATTTCGACGACAAGAAGGACCCCGACCCCCTTATCCAAGATTTCGACGCATGCTTGACTGCTATTGGCAACGGCGCCTCTGGGCCTCTCGACGACATGATGGCCAAGAAGCAACTTCTGGCTTCACTCGACCCCGAGTTCTACGACAAAGTGATTACCCCGCTTCGTCTCGACGTTGAGTTGGCCAAGGTCGAGCTCGAAGACATCTACGCCCACGTCCTCGAGGTTTGGGATGCCAACGCCGGCAGGAACAAGCACGTGCCCTTCGTGGACAAGTCCAACGTGCTGTACTCTGGTCTGCCGTCCGACGTTGACGTGAAGGCCCTAATCAAGGAGTTTCAATTCCACATCGACGCCGCCAACAAGGTTCTTGCAACGCTCTCCGACGAGGATGCGCACGACGAGCCGACGACTAGGTGGCCGACTCCGGCTACGGGCAAGCCTACGGGCAAGCCAGGTGTGCACTTTACACCCTCCTCCTGGCGTGACCGCCAGAACCGTCGGGAAGATGGGAAGTTTCACGGCCGAAAGCGTGATTGGAAGCAACGCTTTGCCGTTTCGCCCTTCCCAAGGGCGGGAATTGGCCGCAAGGCGTCCGACGCCACAACAACGACAAGAAGAATTACGGCATGCACTCCGTCTCCTTCCACGTCCTCTCCAAAGCATTTGTACCGGAGTGTGTCCGTTGCCCTCCGGGGTTTTGGCATGACTCCGCAAATTGCCCCACCGCCGACATCAAGTGCGACGAGTGCGTGATTGAGCAAGCCGACGACGCCGACGGCCTCGTGTCCGCCTTCCAGACTGCTTTCGACACTGAGGACGACACGGCCTTTGCTCGACTCTGTGCCCAACATGATCATCCCTTGGTTCGGCAGGACGAGGAGCCCTTCACGTTCTCCGAGGACTTTGACGTGGGGCTCCGAGCACAGTACGCGGGATTGACGCCCACCCAGCCCTCACTCCTTGCTACCCGCGTGCACGAAGCACGCATCGCTCTCCGCGAGCTCAAGCAGGTGGCTGGTGGTGCTGAGTCCGACACTCAGCACTTTCCAATGGTCCACTTCGGTTCGGCCACGCCCTCCGTGATCGACGATGCCGTCGTGGAGCATGAACCGGAGGTGGCGGTCGAAACCGAGAAGGACGCGTTGATTCACCCGAAGCAGTTCATTGACGGTGAGCCGCCCTTCGAGAAGTCTTTTATGGACAGCATGTCTGTGCAATTGGGCTTCTTTGAGCCCGACCCAGAGGTGTCAGCTAATTCCTTCAATCCCCTCCCTCCGTATATTTCTTCGACGCATGATTCCACTAGCGTGGCTGACACGGAGTCCGACGGCGGGGACTTGCATGATGCCGTGCCACCACCCGCTCCACGGGTTGGTGGTGTACGGGCACCTTCAATCGGCACATTCCTCACGGCAGCAGCACTCCCTGCTCTGTTTCTGTGCGTGAGCATCGCCTTGATCGACACCGTCACCGCCACTGCACTTTGTGATGTGGAGATTGCTCCACGGTCGGTGGTGTACGGTGCCTGCTCTGGTTATCAGAATGGCACAGTAGACTACTTCACTGGCCCCGACCTTCGGGACACTGGACCGGCTGACTCCTACAACATCTTCAATCTGGACTCTGACTGTTTCGGCAACTACAATCTGGACTTCCAATTTGAGGACTACAACAACTACAATCTTTGTGAACTCTGCTCTGTGGACCACTTTCAAGGTGGCTAGAGTTACTGTCAGAAGCCTAGTAGCACCACTAGATCTGTATCACGGGCACAGCAGCCTTCAGTGTGCAGTGCTAGCTAGTATTGGGACCGCCCTGGCCAAGAGCACAGGCCCCCACTAGAGATTTGTTTCCACCGCTTGAGATGGTGTGTTTTGTTTCACCTGACAATCTGCTTGTTCCACCCTAACTCTTCCTCCGTAATAGTACAGGGTGGTGTGCTGGATGTGACACCCCGTGTGTGTCACAGTCCTCTGTCTGTACTAGTACTCCGTACAGTACGGCTGTCACAGGTTTAGGGTTTCCGGCTTAAGCCGAGCGACACTCAATCTAACGGCACTTCTTATGTTATCTTAAGTGTAAGCATTCTGTGTTTCACCACCTTAATATATAGTCAGCACTATATATCCCACAAAGGGTGAGGCCATGAACGGAATTCCGTACTGGTAAGCTTGGAGAGACTGAGTGAAGCAAGCTGTTGCGACATTGAAGGTTCGGCAGCCATTTAAGACACAGCGACAGTGTTAATTATGGAATTCTGGACTATTCTGGGAGATAGTGCCCTAGTGGAGCGGAGCATTGGATGGTAAAGCCAGGAACAGATTCATCCGTACTGGTACACCTGAAGGTGTGGAGCGAAGCAGGAGTCTCATTATTTACGGAGTTCATTGCATCAGATATGAGTGGAATTAGCTGTACAATGACTGCTTCTTAGAGCGAAGCACTAGAAGGTGAAGCCAGGAACGGAATTTCCGTACCGGTAAGCTGAAAGGTGTGGAGTAAAAAGGGCTTTCACCTTGGCATTGGCATCTCCCCACCAGTGAACAATTAGCGACGGAGTCAACTTCAGACCTCCAGAAGCAACAGCGAGCCGAGAGACGTACTCGGAGAGCACGTGTGAGCCAGCATTTTCCAGAGCTGGAAGAACGAGCAGCAGCCGGCGAAGGTCAGCCTGAGGCCGTAGTTCAGGTGCCCACGGTGATATTTGAGGACGAGATGGACCACAGCGATTCCTCTCGTCTTTCCCTTGGTACACTGCCCTCGTACACGGGCACCAAGGAAGAAGACCGGCCGAAGTTCTTGCGAGACTTCGCCCTCTTATGTGAGAACTTCAGGCGCCAGCACAACGCCAGCATCAGGAAGAGGCTCAGGTCCGTTGCGGGCGTCAACCTCACTGAGGCTCAAAAACAAATCTTGAGAGACACGGCTCCGGACTGGCAGACACTGTGGGACATTGTCCCTTCGCTGCTAGATGGTAAGGATTCAGCAGCGCACAACTGGTGGTGCGAGAATTATGAAAGTGGGGGTGTCGTGGCCTCCAATATGGATAGGGTGCTCAAGGACATCAGTGAACACGGCCCACTTGAGGGCTTCATTCCGTGTGCTAGGCCCCCGTTTAATGAACTGAACGCCGGCACATCGTGGATAATCGCGAGGCCTGCTACGGCCCAAGACGCTGACGGGGAGGTTTCCATCGAATACCGTGACAATGGGACCTCTTTGAAAGGGTTGACGGGACACGGCGGCACACATGACTCGCAGTATTTCTTCGCCCTTAGGGGATTTATTGCTGCGCTTGGTAAGAAGTTCATGATGAAGGGAACCCAGGAGAAAGTTGATCTTCTGACTCAGAAGCCCCAGGAGCCTGGGCAAGATGGGCTGACGTACATGAAGATGTGCCAACGCAGGGAGATGCAGCTCAACACCGGGAAGGTGGTAACTGACGAGACTCTGCGCACCTTTATCGAGGACTGCGTGGAGAACCTGCGCATCAAGATCTTCCATACGCGGGTCAAGGAGCAGCTGAGAGCTCAGTACCCGCCGCCCAACAGGGTCACCTGGAAGGACCTGGAGGCCATCGTGGAGGTACAGGACAAGCTCAAGAACGATGCTGAGTCCTGGATCCTCACGTGCTTGCAAGAGATCACGAGGCGATGTGGCTGCCAGTACTCCACCTGGGAGGCGAGGCAGCATGGCCTGGACCTCTTCTAGCGTGCTCTCAGCAGCGCTGTCTGAGGAGATGGGCGCAGGGGTACTCGCTGATGCGCTCGCCACAATGAACCTGGAGGGACTCTCAGGGGCACAGGCCGTGGAGGACAAACCCGAGGTCATGGTTGCACCCGCAGTGGCATTGGGCAGCACCCAGCACATGAGGGGGTTCCCTGTCAAAACACCCGAAGAGTATGAGGCCGAGGCGCAGCTGCCTTCGGCGCCAGCCGCCGACGAGATGCAGAGGAAGGTCCAGCTCATGGCCTACGTGATCAAGAGCCTTGGCTGGGGCAGCCTTTCGTAAACTGGCTGCTGGACTCGTGGCGGAGGGCAGAATAACAGAACCCCAGAGGTGTGGAGACGCTGGTGGAGCTGGCCGAGGCCGGTCAGCTTCCCATGCCAGCAGCTTTAGCAGCTTACCTTGGCAAGTGCCAGAGCTGCGACGACGGTGATGACAGCGATGACGAGGAGATGCCCTTGGACGCGATGCCCGAGGACATGGTGGAACAGCCGAAGAGGAGGAGCGTCACGGTCACCGCAGCGGCAGCCGCTATTCAAGACAAGTTCGGCGTGACGGACTTCAGCGTGAAGGGCAAGCTACACGCGGGGACTATGGAGGCTGAGGCCTACGAGCTGCTAAAGAAGAAGATGCTCAGTGGCCTCACAGAAGAGCAGCTCACAGCTATGGAACAGGTCCAGCCTGTGTGTAAGCTGCTGAACGACACGCTCGCTCAAGGCATGGCCCTCGTGGCATGTGGCGGGTTGTTGATGTTGTACAAGGCCCTGCTTCTTGACACTGGTGCAAACTGCAACATCATCCCCATCAGGACAGTCAAGCAGCTTGGTCTCACCATCTTCGACGCAGAGACAGGGGCCAGAGTTGCCAGATGCGATGGCAGTCATGCCGAGTTCACCAAGTACAAATGTACTGCTATGTGGACGTGATCCTCGCGGCGGGCACCCCTTACATGACGCTCCACCGCCTTCATGCTTTCGTTACGTTCACCAACGACACCACTTGGGACTTCCTAGTGGGCACTGGGCCACTGAAGAACGCGTTGAAGCTCATCATCGACCTGTACCGTGGCATTGCCACTTCTGAGGCCGCGCGGTGTCATTTGGTATGAGGGAGAAGGTCACGTTGCCGCTGATCGAGCTGACGCCGCCCGCCGACGTGAGGTGCAAGAGGAATGAGGACCCCAGGTGGCTACTATCCCGAGATCCTTGTGGGAGGACCTAGAACGCTCTAGATCCTCCCACAAGGATCACTTTTTCAATAATTTATTTAGGCGCCCCACGAGCTTTCTACAAGTCAACACCAAGAAATACTTTCCACATGAACCTATACTAAGTAGTATGGTGCGTGGTTTGACGAGAATCCATCATATATACTCCTAGCTAATGCATTTATAGCATGCCTCAATCAACCAAATTTTGAACTGCTGCGCCTTTTAAAGCTTCAAAAGCGGGGTGTATCTTCCATATTTTTTTGCCAATCGTATATCGATCCTTTGCCACCATAGACATGATATATCTCAAGGTATGCATGTATATTAATCATGTTTGGGTCAAAATACAAATTGGATAACGTATATTGGACACATCACACGAACGCGGTTACATGGGTAAGATATACACATTCCTTAAGTATGGGGATAATTTCGCATTTTGGGCGTGAGTCTTGGTCAATTTTAGGCTTTAAGGCTAGATCTTTGTCTTGGTGAGCACTTCAGTACTTTAATATGACTTCAAAGTCTCCTTGGGATTTTTTGGGGATTTTTTGAACGGTTAGAACTACCGCTAGAGGTTCTAGAATACGATTTTCAGACCCTGATAATGATGGAAATATTGAATTTCGACGGTACTACACCATGGCATGCGCGTATGCGGCGATTAATCCGGCTAGTATGATATTAAAGGGCTTACAAAATTAGTTTTGGTCATATTCTCGAGGGTTAACAACTTACGCACCAACCCGAGCTCGTGTAGCAAGGCCTAGAGTTGTCGGTACCCTAGATCCTTGTGGTAGGATCTAGCATTTTGATTAAAATTCTGTGAAAGCACCCACCCAAACCACGCTAAGATTAAAGGTCAAACCATGCATCGACATTTCAAGCAAAGAAATGTTATAGATAATTCAAAAGGTTCATAAATATTGCCCCAAAGCATATGCCGGGCCACTATATACGACATACAAGGTCGCCATGCCCATTTGCGCTAGATTCTTGTGGGAGGATCTGGATTAAAAATAGTAGCCACAGGGTGTGCCTGGCAACGGAGATCTTCGACGACCCTACCTCGCACCAGCAAGAGGTTGCCAACGCTGGAGCGATGGGAGAGGACCGCCTGGCCCTCTCAGGGGAGCGATGTGCGTTCTCGCGAGGACATCCTGAACTAGCTCAGCTCCTGGAGTCGTTCCTGGAGGAGCTCAGGGTGAAGAGATTCAAGATTCAACAAAGAAGAGCGAAGGATGCTCGACGCGCGTTGCAAGTCTATGGTGGAAGCAGGAGCATTACGACCCAGCTCACTGATACGAGCTGAACTCACTGGACGAGTCAGCTTACATGCTGAGAGTCCCAGGTTCACACCCCCTGCCCCTGGCACATCTGTGACAGACCAGATGTTGAATTTGCTGCAATGTCAACGAGAGGCGAATGTGACAACTAGAGGCGAATGGGTCAGCTCCGAGGAGCCCGTGGACACGACGCCCGTCACACCAACAGGGCTGACGGTGACTCAGTCTGACCCCCGTCACCCAGATTTGACGCAGGAGCAGGAGGCCGTGAGCGACTCAGAGTACCTCTTGGCCAGCACGCAACCTTCGCTGGGCATGGCGGTGAACCCCTGGGGCGATGAGAACGAGGATGGCAGCTGGTCTCAGCAACGCCTGTTTGTCGACCGCACAGGTTATGCTCCGGCTTGTGCAAGCTCTATGACAAGGACGAAGAGCTGAGGCTCGAGGCAGGCTTCGTGCGCGTCACGTTCGCACGCTGCGGAGAGGAGAAGGATGTCCTGGAGACGGAGCTGCTGTGGCCTGATTTCACACTGGTGGATCAGAAGATCGACAAGGAGACCAAGGTGGCCTCAGACACCTGGGTCACGCGCGCGAGATGGAAGAAGGATGGTGACCAAGTTGTGTCTCCCGACTGTCAAGCACACCGAGACGCTGGACGCTACACCATGGCGGCCGTGCAGGAGACTCTCAATGCTCAACAGGTCTACCCCACAGGTGTCGTGACTGGCACCCTCATGCATGTGGGACAGGAAGGGACATCAGTTCTGCGTGCTCAGTGAGAAGACCAGAGTGCAGTGGGAGCTGATGGAGATGATGGTGCGCCACACCACGGGTGATGGCGCTCACATGGCCCCAATGGGCAGCGTGACCGGTGAGTTCCAGCTGCCATTCTACTACGAGAAGGACCAGCGCTGGAGTTACCAGCCCCTGAAGTACGTTCGGAAGGTGGATGTCGCCGGCTTCAGAGCGCGACTGAAGTTGAAGCACGACGAGGTGGTGGCTGGCACACGGACCATTCCGTTGTTGGCGCTATCGGACCTGACATGCAAAGTGGAGAAATTCTACCCAGTTACGGATGGTGAGGGGGGGGCACGGCGAGGTGTTCAACACCAACGCCGCCGCCCAAGAATTCCTGCACTTGGGGGAGGGTAGGATTATGCTTGCCGCTTGCAAGTCTGAGAGCGACGCGCGTGACGAGCTGGACAGTTACGGAGCCAGGCGAGCACCACCAGCTCGGCCGCCAGCCCGTGCACCCAAGACCGTGACGAGGGATGGCGAAGGGCCGTCTGGCCACGCGCTGCGACCAGAGACAGCGACAGCTCCACTGCGGCTGCTGCATCAGACGTGGCCCGAGTGACACTTCGACCCTGGGACAAAGGAGTACCAGCCGCCAGTGTTCCAGGGCACCTATCAGGCTGAGTCTGACACCAACAGCGTGGACACCGCGCAGGAGTCTGCTTGGCTGGACCCGGTCCAGATTGCGGAGCTGGCACAGAAGGATGGGCAGACAATCTTCCTTGTCAGGTACCAGTATCGGCGAGGCAAGGTGCTCCTCGTGTTGGGGAAGCCCAACGCGGAGCGCAGGAAGGGACTGCGCACGTGCGAGCTCGGCAACAAGCAGATGCACCGCTACTCCTACTCTGCGGCACTGGGGCAGCGAGGTGAGTACTTGCCCCTGGGAGGGCAGTCAGCTGGCTGCAGTGGCGGACTCTTGGGCACCATACGGCAACATGTGGCAGACATAATCACCGGTGAGGAGCTGACCGACCTGGCCAGACTCCACCTGATCGAGGGCCCTCAGCAGGGCACGTTGCGTGTCCTCAGGACTAGAGCCACACCTCGCGCCAAAGCAGTGTACTACTATCTCTGTGAGGCTCATGGTTTTTACCACAAACGCGCCTCCTGTGGCGGCGTGTTCAAACCAGAGTAGTTGGCCTCCGTGACGCGCAAGCTCGACATGTGCTCTTGGGTGACATGGGAAAAGGCCGCGGTGATGCACAGGGCCCCTCTGTCTGCACTCGTGACTCAAGTGGAGCCTGCGTTACATACTGAAGACTTGCGCGCACAGCTGGCCCGCACGTTCGTGAACGACTTGGCAGCAGCTGCAGAGGCAGACCCTCCTGCATCCACGGGTGCACAGCCGATGCCAGTCCCATCGACGACTGATGGTATCAGCTCCCTCTTCGGGGAGATGGGGGATGGTGAGGAAGTGAGCAGCGCATCACTGCTCTCTCGCAGCCCTGCGCACAGTGGAGGAGCGCCTCCTAGCCCACCCTGCACTCGGTCGCCGTCGTCGATGTCAGCGCGTGCCTCGTCAGTGGCGCCCTCTGTTTCGACAGGGTACACTGCGGCGCATGGCGCGAGAAACAACGAGATGCTCACGGAAGAGATGATCGACAGCGCCGCTCGAGAGGCCAGAGAGGCCATCACCAGGGAGGCCGAGGAGGCCATCGAGAACTTGAGGCGTCGGCAAGACGCCTCCACCAGGGGGGGCAGGATGGGGCGCTACACAGCCAGCAATGCCATTCATGATGGCCGCTATGGCGCTCGCGAGCAGCAACTGGTGGACGAGGATATCGCCAGTGACACGTTCAGGGGAGGGCTGTCTGCCGACACGCCTCGTGAAAGGGACGAGGGGGGACGTGGTAGCCAAGCGCCGCTCAGCGGGCTGCATTCCAGGGGCATCTTGGAGGTCAACCTTCACCAACGACCCGAGCACCGCCCAGTTATCAGCATGGCTCTACCCACTGCCTCAGAAGACAACTTCGGTAACGACACTCAAGTCTTCCAGTCCAGCGGACAGGACCAGGAGGCTGTGTCACACAGATCGCCACAGGTTCGGGCTCCCACAGAGCACCACCGGCCATGGCATGAGGATGTTCAGGTCGCAGGTACCAGAGACCAGCGTGGAGACCATCGTAGCAGATAGACCTCACACTGGCGCGAGCTCCAGGCCGGAGCGTCGACACTCCCCGCACGGAGCGGACAGCGCAGGAGGAGATCACCGAGCCCTAGGGAGAGAACCCAGCATGCTGGGGTCGCAGTCGGGGAAAGCACGGGCCAGAGGACAGTGCGGACCTTCAACGGGCGAGAGGCAGTGGAGAGACACGAAGAAATGTGGAGGAACAGAAGGGGAAATGTGGTGATGCCGCATTTTCAGAAGGGCACCGGGTCAGCTGCGGCCCGGCGCGCCCAACACTGAGCAGTAGCCCCGGCCATGGGCCGGGCACACAGCCTGCGCGACATGGCAGGCGGCGCACATGCAGGTGTACTTCCTCCTGCTCGCGGGGACGCTCGTGCGCATGCTGTGGCCACAACTGCCTCACTTGGCAGTGGTGATGATCTGGGCGGCCCTGGAGATCGCAAGACACCTGGGTGAATTGGCAGTGCTCTGTTTGTGCCGTTCTAGCCTGGCTCGCAGGGCCCTGGCGCGCACATTGTGGGCGGTGCAGTCTGTCCCATGTCAGCTGTGGGCTCATGACAGCCCACCTCTTCACGTACTGATGGTGGTAGCGAGGCATTCGCTGCTGCTGTGTGTTGCTGCCTGGCAACTCGCCGGTTTCCATCATGCCCTCGCAGGGCAGTGGCACGTACATTTGCTCCGACTTGGGCTCATCGTCTCCACCGTGCTCGTCTGGGTGGAGATCCTTCCGTTGGGGCTCGCTTTCGTGTTGGCCGTTCACGTTTACAGACATGGATGGACTTCCCTGCGCACACGTGGAGCGCAACCGTTTGGGACTTGCCATGCTTCAGGATCTTCTGGGTCGCGCAGTCGCGGTGGCACAGCGAGTCGCCGCTGCTGGGCCTGCCACGTTGGCAGCCATCCCACGTCGCATGCAGAAGCCGCGCTTCGCAGCCCGACTCCGGCGCCTACAGCGAGCAGTCGCTTGCTACCGGGTTGCCCATTTCGCCTACGTGGCGTTGGTCTTGGCGCTGGTGATCTACGTATCTGCAGGAGGAGGCTTGGGCCATATGCACGGGGGGTGGAGGATGCTTACATGCATGCTGACCCTTCACTCTCCAGTCAAACCTGCAGGAGCCATCAGAATTTTAAAACTTTTGTTGCTGCTCGCGGCTGCTGCCTGGGTGGTCGCCGTGGCCCCTGGGGGTTTCAGGGTGTACCCGCTGTTAGTTCGTGCTCTGGCCCGCTGCAGGGCGGCGGCTCCTCCAGAACCGCTTGGGACGATCAGAGGTCCTCGAGGCAATGGGACCCTGGATGGGAAGCCATGGTGGCAGAGCAGGACGAGGTGCTGCCGCACACGGTGTTAGACGGGCTACAGCCAGGGAGGACCACTAGAGTCACCAAGGACGAGGCTGCGTGGTTGGACACTGAGCTCAATGTCACCTTTGGGGGGCACCCTGAGTTCACCGAGGAGAACTGGGAGGAGATGCGCAACGTGCCCTACCAAATAGGGACGGGTCCATGTGATTCATAAATCACATGGACCCCGCATGGACCTCACGTGGACCCCCGTGGACTTGGAATGGACCTCGCATGCCCCAAATGGTCAGACATTTCTCCCTAGGGGTCCATATGGGGTCCACTGAAGGTCCATGTGGGGTCCATACGGTTTTCAGTCACATGGACCTCACATGGACCCTCCCTACGGGTCCATGTGGGGTCCATGTGATACCTCTTAGTGTGTACGTAGCATGTGGACCCGACATGGACCGGTGAGGGCCACATGGGTCCGATGGTCAGACATTCCTACGGGTCCATGCGACGCATGGACCCCACATGGACCCCGCATGGACCGGTAGGTACAATCACATGGACTTCACGGGGACCACTCAGTTATCATCACATGGACCCCACATGGACCGGTGAGGGCCACATGGGTCCGATGGTCAGACATTCCTACGGGTCCATGCGACGCATGGACCTCGCATGGACCCGTAGGGAATGCATCACATGGACCCAGCATGGACCCCCCCCCACCCCCGTTTGGGCGCTCGCTCGATGGGTTCATATGATTACTCGGCAGGTCCATGTGGTATTTAGGCGGGTCCAAGCGATAATCTAGCGGGTCCGTGTGAGTATTAAGCGGGTCCGTATGATTATCCGGCGGGTCCACGTGGGCATTAAGCGGGTCCATGTGATTAGTATGTGGGTCTATGCGATTATTCTGCGGGTCCATGTGATTATTTTGTGGGTCCATACGATTATTTTGTGGGTCCATACGGTTATTCAGCGGGTCCATATGATTATTTGTTGGTCCATATGATTCTTCGGCGGGTCCATGTGGTTATTAAGCGGGTCCATGCGATTGTAAAACGGGTCCATGTGCTCTGCAAGCGGGTCCATTCGATTATGATGTGGGTCCATACGGTTATTCAGCGGGTCCATGTGATCATTTTGTGGGTCCATACGATTATTCGGCGGGTCCGTGCGGGTATTAAGCGGGTCCATGCGATTGTAAAACGGGTCCATGTGCTCTGCAAGCGGGTCCATGCGATTATTATGTGGGTCCATATGGTTATTCAGAGGGTCCGTGTGATTATTTTGTGGGTCCATACGATTATTCGCGGGTCCGTGTGGGTATTAAGCGGGTCCATGCGATTGTAAAACGGGTCCATGTGCTCTGCAAGCGGGTCCATTCGATTATTTTGTGGGTCCATACGGTTATTCAGCGGGTCCATGTGATCATTTTGTGGGTCCATACGATTATTCGGCGGGTTCGTGTGGGTATTAAGCGGGTCCATGCGATTGTAAAACGGGTCCATGTGCTCTGCAAGCGGGTCCATTCGATTATTTTGTGGGTCCATACGGTTATTCAGCGGGTCCATGTGATCATTTTGTGGGTCCATACGATTATTCGGCGGGTCCGTGTGGGTATTAAGCGGGTCCATGCGATTGTAAAACGGGTCCATGTGCTCTGCAAGCGGGTCCATGCGATTATTATGTGGGTCCATATGGTTATTCAGCGGGTCCATATGGTTATTTTAGTATACAATGCAATTATAAACAATATTTACAAGTGAACTGGTCAGGACGGCAAAAACAGTACGGCAGTTCTACACAAAATGATTGCTATTCTTCGTCACCACTATCATCCCCTGCCTGTGCCCCCTCCTCGTCTTGCGCATCTTCGTCGGCCGTCTCCTCTCCATTCCCATCCGAGGCCTCATCACCATTCTCATTGTGCCCGGAGGCACAGCGTGAGCCGATATGCCTATGC